>PVIC010044460.1:0-14995 GCA_004025085.1 Thryonomys swinderianus
AAAAAAGTGAGAGATCTGAGGCTCAGTCAAAGGAAGAAGAGATGAACTCCAGATTGGTGGAAAAGTGAGTGCGTGGGGCCCTAAGGATTCTGAAAGGTATAGTTGAGGACGGGAGCAATTCAAATTGGTTGGAATGGCGTAGCAGTGAGGGGATATGTTGAGCTAGAACAGAGTGAAGAGAAGTCATGAAAACCAAAGCTGGATATGCAGGGTTGACCAGATTCCCCATAGGCAGCCTGAGGTGCAGCCAGAGGTGCTCAGTGCATTCATTAGGACACGAGTGGCATGAAGGTTGGTTTGCTTGCTTTTAGTTTGCTAAACCCACCAGTTGTCTGCCATATGTTTAGCTGGAAAGAAGCTGCTCCTCACCGGGCATGGATTCGGCCTGCCTTCTGTGGTCTGCTGGCCTCCTTCGCATCACAGTGTCAACCATCCATGATGGTCCAGCTAGCAACACCGGGGTAGGTGCAGGGATGTTTCCATGTACCTGCTTTAGAGATTTCATTTCTCTAAGAATAAGAATGCTCCAAGATGCTCTGAGGACTTCTCAAACTCTTATATGCTGTGAAAATATTTTCATGAGTTTGTTACTCTCTTGTTTGTCAAAAGTTTCACTCTTGTGCCTTTTCTTCCTGGCAGGAGAAACCGAGAATTGGAAGGAGCTTCCACACGGGACTTTGATGGAAGGAATGTCTGTCCTCTTGGCTGCCAGCTTCCCTTTGAGCAAAGGCTGGAGGTTGGACAGAGATTTTCACTGCACTTAAAGAATTAAAAGATGAGCTAGGCAGAAAAGGATGGAACTGATCCAGAGAGAGACTGAGCGTGATGCCAGGGATGGGAGTGAAATCTGGAGAAGCTCCTGCCAAGCAGTCTAAGGGCTCCTGAGGACGGGTCCCCCCTCGGCTCTCTCTCAAATCCTACACCTACCAGGAGTCACCTTCTGAAACCCACCATCCTATCCTGCATCCAGCCCTGCTTAGCATCTTCTCTGCTGTCCTGCCTGGTATCATGATTCCTTTGCTATAAGTTTTAACCCTGATGTAAGTTTCAAATTAATGGAAGCAGAATCCCTCATTTCATTTGTATGCTCTGGGGCTCAAATGGAGAATGGAAATTTTACTTGAATATGGAAGAATTCTTGAAGGCCCGAAGAGTGAGCAGTGTAACTCCTCTCCCTTCTCTTCTCTCCAAGTTCCCTTTTACAAAGAAAGAAGCTCATGGCTGTGGACCCACCACATCTAGTTTCTGTCCATACCCTCCCCACACACACAGAGTCATCTCTTGGCTGACTAAGGATCTAGGAGTGTGTAGAGTGTGGCTCAGTTCACTCTTGGAAATTAAGTCAGAGCAGACCCAGAGATGGGCTTGAGAGACTGGACAGAATATTCTAGAATCCTGGGCAGGATGTAGACCAGTGGCTAGCAAACAATAGCCTGTGTGCAAAACCCACAGGAATTTCCATAAAGTTATTCCAAAGTCAGGTCCCCAAGGTCAAAGTCCTGTTTTTGTATGGTCTGCCAATCTCAGAGGGGTTTTTCATTTTAAATAATATTTTTTTAAAAAAATACAGAGTAGGGCCGGAGGGTTAGCTCAGTGGTTCCGGCGCCTGCCTCGCAAGCGTAAGGACCTGAGTTCGATCCCCGGTTACCACATATAATGCTGGGCGTGGTGGCTCACGCCTGTAATCCCAGCCCTCAGGAGGCAGAGACAGGAGGATCGCTGAATTCGCAGCGGCTTGCCTGGGCACCATAGTGAGCTCAGGGCCAGCCTGAACTACAAAGCAAGACCCTTTCTCCAAAAAGCAAAAAAAAAAAAAACAAAAAACAAAAAAAAAAACAGAGTAATATCTCATGAAATACAAAAATGTTATGAAATTCCAATTTCAGTGTTCACAAAGTCATAGTAAAATTGAAGTGTAGGCCCCTCCATTCACATCAGCATACAATCCTTGACTGTGTTTTTGGCAAAGCCTGACATATCTCCCATCTGTCCTTCTAGAAAGAGCTTGGAGAAGCAGAGAAGGAGAGGTTTCAGACTGAGGTGAGCACTGTGACATCCTCCTCTATGAGGAGGGGCCACTGCCAAGGAAGGACCATAGTCAGGCCCCCAGAACACAGTCTCAAAGGCTGCTCTATCTGAGCAGTGACTAAGGGTATGTGCATGGTGACAGAATTAAGCACAGTCTTCAAACAGGATGACATACATCTCTTTTTCTAGGCTGCTGTTAGCCGTATGAAAACCTCTTTTCTGATTGGATCCCTCTGGGGTCCCCAACCTGGACTGTTATAATTTCTCTCTACTGGCTGACCACTCCATTCCTTGTAATGGCTTCTCCCATCTTAGCTTAGACAGTGTCCAAAGCCTTCCCCAGATCACCCCACCAACAAGGAGCACTGAGGTTCCTTTTTTTTTCTTTTACTATGTGATCTCCAGGGCTTTTTTGCTCATGGCTTTAAAATGTAACCCAAAAAGTGCCGGGCATGGTGGCTCATGCTTGTAATCCCAGCACTCGGGAGGCAGAGAGAGGAGGATTGCTGAGTTCAAGGCTTGCCTGGGCTACATAGTGAGCTCAGGGTCAGCCTGAACTGCAAAGCAAAACCCTGTCTCAAAAAAAAAAAAAAAAAAGCAAAAAAATGTAACCCAAAAAACTGTAGACTGTGGTCAGTGCATGGTGGCTCCTGCATATAATCCCAGCCACTGCGGAGGCTGAGGTAGGAACACTGAAATTTCAAGGCCAGACTAGGCAAGTTAACCACACCCTGTCTCAAATCAAAACCAAAGGTTGGAGTTTGGTGCTCTCTGGATTGAATGTCCATGGCTATAAAACAAACAACCAAAAGAGTAAAGTGTGGTAAAATACACATTAAAAAATCACCACCATAGTCACTGTCAGGTTGTACAATTCAGTGGTAATAAGGACATTCCTGCAGCAGTGTAACCATCTGTACCATCCACCCCAGGATTCTTTCATCTTCCCAAATTGAAATTCTGTCTCTGATAGACAATACAGCAATTCCCTCTTCCTGCTTCCCTGAAGCCCCTGGCAATCACCTTTCTACTTTCTGTTTTATGAGTTTGACTTTTCCAGTTACCTCATATATCTGGAATTATACAGTGCTCTTTTTCTTCTGATTCATTTCGTTCAGCATAATGTCACCAAATCTCATGTATATTGTAAATGACCAAGAATTGCCTTCTTTTAGACAGGTGTGGAGGTTCACACCTATCCTCCCAGCACTGTGAGCGGCTGGGATTGCAGTTTAAGGGAGGACAATGGCAAATGCAAGCCCAGCCCAGGCTGGGCAACTTAGTAAGGCGCTGTCTCAAAATTAAAAGTAGAAAAAAGGACTCAGAATATATCTCAGTTCAAAGGTCTTGGGTTCAATTCCCAGTGCCACAAAACAAACAAGTAAATATTTTAAAAGAATTTCTTTCTTTTTAAAGATGGAATAATATTCCATGATATGTCTCCATGGGATTTTGTTCATCGGTTGTTTCACATGTTAGCGGACACATGGGTTGCCTTCATGATTTTCCTACTATGAATAATGCTACTACACGCCTAGGTGTGTCTGTGTCTCAGAACCCTGCTTTCACTTCTTTAGTGTCCACACTCAAAAGCAAAATTACTGGATCACAGGTAATACTTTCTTTAACTTTTGAGGAACTGCCATAGTGCTTTCCATAACAACTACAACATTTAACCTTCCCACCAACAGTAATCGGCCTCATTTTCCAAAAATCAAAAGGCTCCCCAAAGGGCTACCTGTGTCTAAAAATAAGTCCAGTTTCTCAAGAGCAGTAGTTTTTAACCCCGGCTGCACATGAGAATCACCTGGGGAGGTTTTTATAAAATATGATAGGGTAGAGTTGTGGCTCAGAGATAGAGTATATGTGTAGCAGGACTTGATCTCCAACACAAAAAACAAGAATAAAAAAAAAATTCAAAAACAAAACAAACTGAAAACCCTAAGGAGTGTGCCAAGAGCATGCCAGGGCAGTGGAATCCGAGTCCCTAGGGGCAGAGTCTGGCACAGGTGGTCTTTCTGTGCTCCCAGATCATCCCTGCAAAATGGCAGGGTCAAGAGCCACTGTCCTTGAACAGCTAGCTTGCCCTGCAGCCAGCTTTTAAAATAACTTGTCTTTTGTCTTGTGTAGCAAGGGGACCTCTCTGAGCACCCAGCTCCAGGAAGTAATCGACGTGTCCCCATACTCATGAGTGGTGTGGGACACAGAGGTGGTGACACGGGGCTTCCTGGAGTGATAGCTGGTGTGTTGGAGACAGAGGCCATCTGGAGTGGCGGGGATGAGGACTGAGATTGTGTGGGCCACACCCTGTCCCGTCAGCACCTACCCCTTCTGGCAACATCTCTAGGGCCACTGTGTCTCAGGTTCCTCAGATCTGACTTTCTGGGGGAAATATCGCCTCTCCCAGCTCCACAGTATGCAGACTAAGCTTTCATCCCCAGCTAAACCCAGTTCTGAATTCTGAATCCCTCCCTCAAGTAACATTAAGATAAGCTCCCAAGTCAAAGTCAGACAAGAGACACACGGAGAGGGATTATTTTTACATTTTTCCCTACGAATCTAAATAGCCACTTAATTCTGCAGTAGTGATTCAGGAGTATTGTTCAGCTTGGGCGTCTTCCTAGAAAGGCCTGAATGCCAAGAGAAATTTTAAGCATTACTTTGGTGAAATGTATTGACAAAAGACCACAGTATGTACTTTAAATGATTTAGAATGAGGAAGATCAGGCAGATTTTTTTCCCCCAAGATTGGCCTTGTAGGTTTAATTGTAAAGTATAATTACTTCAAGACATCATAATTTGTTGTGTACAATATAAATCAGTAAAACTCCATGGAATCATGTTTTTAATGTAGACCCCAAATAAAATGTTCTTTTATGACATAGCAGATGTTTCTTAATTCACTAGCGCCGTGCATCGGGGTATTAAGATTATTCCTTGGCATTTTATTATGAATAACATACTTGCTCCATCATTAAGTGGGCCATTAAAGACATAAACAAGCTTTTATGCCCCAGTTTTCAACAGCTGCTGGTGGTCTACCAAGTGATAATCCAGCTTTCAGCAAATATTCTTCAGCTCCAAGAAATAAATACATTTAATAGGGCAACCTCGGGTCAGTCCACAGCTTCTCCAAACCTGGTTTGGGGAATTTCTTTAAACAGGAAAATGGTCTGACAGGGTGTGCTTTGGGCAAGTTGTTTCGAGGGCTCCTGTTTCCTTGAGAGAGAGAGAGAGAGAGAGAGAGAGAGAGAGAGAGCGTGCGCGAGAGAGTACGTGTGTGTGTGTGTGTGTGTGTGTGAAAGAAATTTTGAAGAAAAAAAGGCAGGTAAATACAAAATAAAGATCACGATTATGCTGAGGACACGGTGCTGGGGCTCCACATTCTCACAAACCCTAACCAGTGCTTTGAAAGAAATCAGCTGAGTCGGTTTTACGGGGCACACAAAGGGACACAGAGGACAGTGTAGGTCACGGGCCCACGTTTAGTCACTAGGGCTGAGTCCTGGCGGATGTGACCCCTCTGTGACAACGTTCCCAAGGTGTACGGGGAGGAGCTCTGCGTCTGCCAACTAGGATGGAAGCCAGATAAGCTCTCCCTCTCCTCTACCTTGTACTTCCTAAAGATAACAACTGCGGGCGGCAGTGAAGCGGAGCTGGGGAGAGTGCTGAGATAGGAAATACCCGCCCGGTGTTATCGTTGGCTCGCTGTTTCCTTGTTTCCTGTGCCAAAGGTAGTGTGAAGGGTGCTAAACTTTGCAGTGCTAATGCACATAACAACATCCTCCTACAAGCAGATGTGAGAAGAAGAAAATGGGGGGGGCGGGGAGGAACCTTGTGGAAATTTGCATTAAGTCTATGCTGCCCTTGTCCCCGGAGAGACTTGGGACGTCGAATGAAAGCAGGGGAAGGTGGAATTGATTTTCAAGTCTGGTCAATTCTAAATCTATTACAAGATCTGTCATCAACAGGAACCAGAGAGAGAGAGAGAAAGAGAGAGAGAGAGAGGGAGTTACAATATGTACAGTGAAGCAGGTAACACAGAACCTACCTTTGACAGTTGGGCTTCCTGGGTACCCAAGTAAACATTGGTAAGAATATTTGAACTCTAAAGACTGTGGGGGAAAGATATTTATGTGACATATTAAGCATCTTGTCCTAAATGATGAGTGTTTCAGCAGGGTGGGTAGGAAAGCTTTTGTCTTTTGTCCGTTTTCTATAAATAGGGCTTTAGTAATAAATTTTCCTTTCTCTCTCTCTCTCTCTTTTTTTTTTTTTGGTTTGCTAATGAAGGTTTATTTTTCTTTTTGTGTTCTATTTCATTTTGTACTTGGATGTACCATTGTTCTGGGCTGGCCAAAAAAAAAAAGGAGAGGGGAGTGGGAGGCAGGAACCACATTGCGAGGGAACTTGGCAGAAGGGGAGAGAAGTTAACTCCGCCACGAAGCACAGCGTCTGAGCCCCAAGTAGGCCTGTGCCGTGGGCTCTTCCCTGGACACAGCTGAAGCGCGCCCGTGCCTTGACCGAGCAATGAGTGTACCCCGTGTCGCCTTTGCTCTTATGCGCACCTGATTAAAAAGCAAAGTGTGAGATTACTTTTCCATTCCATTAATTGCTACTCTAGTAGAATTTTATTGTGTTCCTGATGACATCACTTTGGAAATATCATTCAGTTGGGCAGCCTGTTTTCCTGAGGATGATTATATAAAATAAACATGCAAGCCTTTTTTATAGCAATAGTCTCTCTCTCTCTCTCTCTCTCTCTCTCACACACACACACACACACACACACACACTTTTCACCGTGTCATAAAGGAAACAGGGTTGCCAACTTCACAGCATTCTACATGCTTTTGAATTAATATTAGTCCATTAAAAGAGCTGTAATCAGAAAACACACACACACACACACAACTTAGCCTGATTCACACAGCAAACACATTTCACAGTTGTTTTGGACAAATGCCCTCAGCGAGTATGTTTAAAGTCATGTACAACAGGAATATGTTATCACAAGTAGCCATGTTTTAATAAACACTTAATCTTTTTGTATTGCTTTCTTTTCATCACAATAATAGAAATATAACACCATATATCACTGTAGAACACATTTCCACATAAATGCTGATAAGCACAAAATATTTTTCATCATTTACATTTTTGCTATAATAATATATGGCAGGATTAAAGTTGCATCCATCATGTGTCTAACTAACCTTGCTGTAATGAATTTTTAAATGTAATGCTTTCTGTCGCAAAGTAAAATCGTACATAATGTCTAGTGACACGGTGAGCTGGTGGATGGGTAGGTTTTAAAATGTAAATGCTACTTCCTTTTTAATTAGATTTATAAACTTCACCACTACCACTTGCCCCTCCTCCACGCCTGCTTATTTAAAGCAAGAAATACCTACAGGAAGCACGAAAATGCAAGGTGCATGCTGCCTTTCAGCTCACTCCTTGAGTTATTTCAAATCACCTGCTTGTGAGAAATCTATGTGGGCACGTGTGTTTTTCAGAATAGCCAGGCACCCAATAGAAACAAAAGCTTATGAAAATCGTGGCAAGAGAAGCTTTCTAGGGTGTGTGGAAGGGTTTTACCACCCGGGGCACATGATGATCGCACTTAGGCCCAGCTTTAGGGTGGGGGCACACAAGGTATGGGCTGGGGGGATTTGGGCCAAGGACAAATGAATCTTTCTCTCTCTCTCTCTCTCTCTCTCTCTGCTTGAAATAACAAATAAGCCGACTTACCAGAGAAGAATCATTAAAAATAATTTGCACAAGCCTTCGGTTGTGCGAGCTCTTTTTTGATACAATATTTCCTTCCGTGATTATCACTGCGGACATGCTCCAGCCATATGGAAGCGAGCAGGGCTGGGAGCTTCCACAATACCTGAGTGGTTAATTAAGAGCCGTTGCCCGGCCACAAGAAGCAGGTTTGAAATCCCTCTTCAGTCTCCGACAATGAGTAGCTTTTTTAGCAGCAGAAGTCACCAGGGACAGCCAGAAGCGAGGGTAATTATTTGAGATAACATACAGCTGAAGAGAGTGTGTATGAGTGCGGAGAGGGGCGGGGGAACCGGGGAGCGATGTGCAGTTGAAAGAAGGGCAACAGTAGAGAAAAGTCTATAATAAAAAGGTCAACATCTCCTATTTTTCTGTACAGTGTCGACAGTCTGTAATGCCTTTTTAGCATGAATGACAACGGATTCTGTCTTTTTTTTTTTAAAGGGGGAATATCTTATTTTGTATTCAAACTTTGCAATTGTGAGTTCAGGCCTGCCAGCACCATCTGAATAAGCTATTCTCACTTTATCAGGGTTTGCTGAACTGACTTTGATTGCATTGTGGCAAAATAGCAGTAATTTTTCCATTAACCCGTACAAACCCTCCGTGAGCAGGAGAACAAAGAAATATCAGAGGGATGGAAGCCGTGAGTGCAGGGAAGGAAGCCAGGAGTCTCCGAAATGGCTCTAAATGCAGCTGCACACGCCCGCATTTTAGGCTGGCTGGGGCGCACCCTGGATGCCACTTTAAGGGGCTCTTTGTGGTCCCCTGGGGTTTGAGTCTCAGAGGCACCGTTCCTGCCAAATGCTATTGTCTCCTCCAGGTTAGCTGGGTGAGGAAGGCTTCTGGGCAGAGGAGGGCTGGCTCTGCCTCTCCTCGGCGGAGAGGCAATAGTTTCATCCTGTATCCTCCCCATGCCAGGGGGCCTCACTCTTCACCCAGAACTGGAAGAATGTTCAGGCTCCTCTCAAAACCCAGGCTGATTCGAACAGAGCGGCCTTCTGCTCCTCCAGCCAAGAGGCCCGAAGGCGGGGAGTGGTGTGAGCTCACACCTTCGGCAACCAGACACGGGCAAAGGACCCTGCCCCCAAGTCCTCCTATCTGACATTTGGCCACCTAGGCATCACCTGGATGGGTTTTGGTGGAGCAGGTGCAACGATTAGACTTCTTGTTTCGAGGTAGGTGTGTGAGGCCGTCGTTCTACGTGAACGAGCCACGCTGATCTGTTGTTTTCACGGTGAGAGGAAATGGAGGGTAGCGGCAGCTCTGCTCCGTCCGCCTTCTCCGTAAGTGGAACGTGCGTCTGGAAGCATCAAGGCTGAGACACTGTGTTCCCATGGAGAGTCTCAAAGCCAAGGTGCCCACAGTTAAGGTGGTCAACATTAAAGCTTGATATTATTTTTCTTCCTCTTCTTTCTTTTCCTCAAAATTTAAAAGATCCAGAAAGTTCAGCTCATCTTTGCTATGGCACTGGGCGAAGAGCTGAGGTCTACAGCAGCGATGATCTCCCCCCTCCAAAAGAAACCCCACTTACCCAGTGACGACCCCATCACCCTCCACACCTCAGCTTTGTTTAGGAGCTGCCCCACATGTTAATTACCTCCCCTGCCTCCACAGCATGGTCCTGTCAAACCGTGCACCAGGCTTTAGAACATAAAAGCGAGGCTGGTGAGTCTGCGGTACGGTTCCCGATGTACTGAGTCCTTGACAATTCCTGAGCTGTCAGATGAGAGGCGGCAGCGCCGGAATAAAGGTGGGCAGATGTGTGGTAATGAGACAGAAGTGTGCAGATGCTAATAGGTCTTCTCATCAGAACAGCCCTGCCTCGGTGAGACGGAGCCAGGTAGCAGCTGCGGACTGTCAGGAAGCCCGGATGCTACTTCCTCTTGATTCTCATTTAAGATCTGCTTGCGCGCTGCTGTCTGTCAGCAAACTTCTCTCTCTCAGGAGCTCCAACCCCTGGGTGATCAGTCACATTTTGACATAACTAGATGTCAAAAGAAGTTTAAGTTGTATGACGCACTGTGATGCAGTCACCGCCAGTCCCCGGCCTTTCCGTGGCGGCTTCCTAATGATCTGCCTGGAAACTCTGGCGCCTTCTCCTGCGTTTTGTTTTCTTATTAAAATACTGGCTAAGTCTTTGTCAATATCCATGTCAGCAACTGTGAGCTCGAGACAATATTATCCTCAGCATAATTTAATTTTCAATGTGAAACTGAGACCCAAGCTGGGCGGGATAGAGGGCGGTTTGTGTTGAACAAACAGGCCCTCCCTTCAAATGGTTCGTGTTAGCATCATTAATTAAAATGGGGTCGTTGGGGAATTTAGTGTCAGTCCTAGTCGGCATGCTGGTGATTGGAATGGCAAACCTGGGGCTCTGTGAGAGGTGTCCCCATGGGCTGGTCCCCAACCAGAGGTATAGGAGGGAAGCTGGGGTAACAGACTGGGCCTAGCAGCAAGTTATTCCAACCTACAAAAATCAGAAAAAGAAATAACCAGAGAACTGTCATCTTGCCTACCAATAAGACCTGAAGCAGGAGCCTGAACTTTCTTGGGTCCTTGTTGGCCCCCGTGCTACGACTCATGCTGGGGATGTGCAGAGGGCATTTCCCAGGCCTGGGGGGCAGTGAGGACTGGGTGACACACGCCATCCAGGTTGCTGCTAGGCCCACCGGTGCGCACTCTTCTTTGTGTGTCAGGCATTTCTTAGAGCATTTAATTGGGTCGGGTCAGTTTGTTCTCTAAATATTTTCATCTTCTACCACCAGTGTTTACATTTCCATTGAGAAAATAAATACTGCATGTCGCTTCTGCCTGTATATTTTCTTGGAGATTTTAATCCTGATTTCTCGTGAAAGGTTTTACACACACACACACACTCACACACACACACACACTCTCTCACACACACATTCTCTCTCTCTCTCTCTCTCACACACACACACACACACACACACACACACACACACACACACAGTCCTGGTATAGAGGCATTACAGTTCATAAATGCTATTCTTTCCTCTCTTCCGAGGCCATGGGGACATCCTACAGAAACCTCATGTCACGCTGACACCATGAAGCATTCGGAGGACTCTGACGTCTGACAGTTCTCTATCAGAAATCAGCCGGACACATCCAGAATGTTCTCAGCAGCCACCTTTACCTTTTCTCATCCCTCCAAACCCTCGTCCCCCCCGCCCTGGCTTCCCCGGTGCAGGCCCTTCCGTAAACATCTCACAGACCGGCTCTTCCGCCCTCCTAAGCTCACACACACACAGCCTTCTCCCCGACATGCTGATATTTAGTAGCCTGAAGCTCATTAGTGCTTTGCTGCTTTACCCTGGAGTTTTAAATTTTTAAGCAGCTAGGATTCATCTAAGAGGTCTTAACCTTATAATTTGTAATAACTTAGAGACTGGGTATCTAAAGTGTGGTTTATAAAAAAAAAAAAAAAGTTCCTTTCCTCTTCCAGCCATTCGTGGCTTTTCCCTCACAGCCACAGCTTGTGCTATCAAATCAACAGATGGAAAATGCTTATTTATTTCTCCGTAGTAAAACACAAGCAATTATGAGACATTTCTTAACATGATTGATTTTGCTTTAAAGGAAAGCCCAGACTGTCAGAAGCGCCTGTAGGTGCCGCAGGGGTGAAAACAGGCGAGAAGAAGGAGGCACCTTGAGTTCACGTATGCCTGTATGGTTTTAGATCAGGGCCGTGATGTCTGTACACTCAGAGCTTAGCCTCCCACAGAAAACAAGACTGGTACTTGCTGATTTCTGACTGCGCAGGGCCCTGCATGAAGTGAGGCAGGACTGTAGAAAGCATGTCCCAGTTTGAATCTGGGCACAGGAGCTGTTTAATTCTAGTCAAGTTGCTTAACCTGCCTGGGCACCAGACTCTTTTCCTCTAATAGTAATCACAGAACCGGCACCCTTAATTTGATATGAAATTAATGGAGAAACTACAGAAATTTACCCAGCATAATGCTGGTGATATTATAGTGGGTAATAGAAACACCACTCTCCAGACCCAAGAGGTAGAATACATGCACCGCTGTGACCCAACCGCCACCCTTAAAAACTCAGCCTCTAGGAGGGGAGAAAAAGGCTCGCACAAATAGGGCTGATTATAATATGCAAGGAGCCAACTGGGGAAGATGTATTTCCTTTCATTTCTGCCACTTAGAACAGAGCAGGGCTCCTGTTACACCCACTAAACTTTGTCTAAAAATTATCTACGGACCACCTAATGTGTGTCGATGCCACACATGTCAGATGTGTCAGCTTCTCCCCGTAATGACTCTGACATCAACAGTAAGGAAGAAATATTACAATTACTGAGGGTGCCGGAGCCCAGCATGCATTTTCATGAGAGGCCTTGGTGAATGGCAGCGCGAAATCCAGCAGTCAGCTTCCCCTGCCAGCCAAGCTGGCCGAAGAGAGCGCTCGGCCCCCTAAAGACAATTCAAATGAGCTAAATGAATTAAAAGGGGCCCTTCCCTGCTAAAGTACAGTCAGAGGTTAGAAACAGTAGTATTTGGATTTATGGTAATGCCTTGGCTGCCAAGTCTTAGGAATTGTGGGTCACAGGGGAGTCATTTCAGTGGTAACCTAAACAGCTTATGAAATTGGAGGCAATATGCATAATTTTACATTTCTGGGAGGCAGTTTTCATGCTTCTGTTTATTTTGGCTTCTTGGGTCAGGAGAAATATATTCCTGCCCTAAATTAGAGAGAGAGAGAGAGAGAGAGAGAGAGAGAGAAAGAGAGAGAGAGAAAGAGAGAGAGAGAACATGAGAGAAACTGCGTTCTTGTATTTATTAAAGCAATGGGTGAAAAGAACAGGGATCTCCTAATTTTGAGATAATGGAGACCAGGCCAACAGACAATACAGTGGAGGAAGCAGGACTGTCCTCCACCCCTTGTTACTACTCACAGACTAGGGATTTCTTAAGTAATCTGTGCCTCGGTTTCTCCATCAGTAAAGCGGGGCTCACTGTTTCTGCCCTGCTGAATGGTTACGGTAAGTGAGCGCAGGGGCATATATACCAGCTCAGCTGGCATCTGCTGCAGTCTGAACTGTCCCCCGCCAGCCCTGTTTCTTACTAATACCATTGTCACCCTTTCCCGGGAAGGTGGTAAGTAGAATCACGGAGGTATTGGGCGGGGAACAAAGGTCCCAGGACATCTCCCCAAACATCAGATATTGCTGACCCACAGGGGCTACAGAAGGATGTTTATGAAATATGTCAAACATCTCGGTCCCCATACATCCAGGTCTGGGCTCCCTGACTCCTGTTTCAGTCCATCAATTTCAAAAGAAATCCAAGCAGCCTCCTCTTTTTCCAGTTGGCCCCCTGCCACCCCCCCCCCACCTCCCCACAGTCCTGGGTGTGTGTGTACTCTCCGGCCCATTACATGCACAAACTCCATCAGAAAGCATTTGTCTACACCCTCTTTATTCATTTTCAAAGGGTTAAACAGCCTATTTACTGGGCTGTCAACAATCTGAGACCCAAATCACGAAAAAAGCCCCGTCCAGTTTTGTGTGGCAAGGAGCTTGTCTTCCATGGCCTGTTCTTGTTACTGTCATGTAATATCCATGACAATCGTGTTGGGCTTTTTTGGGGGGCTCTGTGGGGCTCAATCTGAGGGGCCAGTTTAAGCCAGGCGAGGCCTTTATTTATGTGGATTTGAAAGAGCCCTGAGACCGTCCTTCCCCTCAGATCCCCCTTCAGCAGGTCACTGCTGTTTCAAAAGGCTTTAAATGCGGAGGCTGCGACCAGCTCTTCCATCACGTCCTAATAGACTGACATGAGCGTTGGAGTCTGAAAGACAGGGGAAAAAGTGATGCAGATTTTCCCTAAATTGGACTGACGCACAAAGCAGAGGGAGCCATTGAGTGACGAGGTAACCCCTCACACCCTTTTTTATACTTCTAACCAGCGCCGCACAAAGAGAGAGCCGTGGGAAGCTGCCCAGGAGCTGGGCCGGGCCATTTCCATGGACCATATGGAAATTTTGGTTTGTGTACAGAGAAAGTGCCTGATAACAGTGACCTTAACTGCCATATGTGGGCGGTGAATAGGCCAGAGGAAACCACTCGGCAATCTGACCCTCAGCATATGGACTATCGCCCCAAGGAGATTCCCAGTGCCATCTCGCCGGCAGCCCCAGGGATTTCATTAGATTTGTTAATGAATTGCTCTATTGACTTATATCTGAGCTTGCCTCATTAGAGGAGAAGAACACAATTTTTATCTATGTTTTCGTGAAGGGGACCAGAGTGGTCCTTCCTTTGTTGGGGCGGTGGGTAATCTTCCGGGCTGTCACTGGCTTTGAACTAATTTATTGTGTCCGCTGAAGGAGGGCCTTCCTTGCTTGTCGAGGCGCGAGCCCCACTCCAAGCCTCTTCAAATCGATGTTTTCCTTGTGAGCAGGCTGTCTCTGAGGCTCTGGGCCTGTTTACAAATAACTGAACATGCTGTTGTCCGGGTAGTGTGCGTCTTGAGGGCACAGCAATGAGCTGACTGCGGGGCTGCCTGTCAGGAAACGGCTTTTCGGGGCCCCCACGCTTTGCACCCAGCTTGCCTGCTCGCCGTCCTGGCCTGCCCAGTGGCTGGAGCAACGGGGTTTTCTGAACGGCAAAGGGGCGCCATGCCGGAACGTCTCTTCTCAGCCTAGTCTGAAGCCTTATAGCTTTTATCACATCTGAGCTTTATTAATAATGTCTCAGTTGGGCTTCTCAAGATGGGAAAGCTTGGGTTTTAAAGACAATAAGAGCTATCAATTAACATATTATTAGGGGTAAACCAATAAAGAACCCATTATGGCTAATAGCGAGTGTGGAATCGCGAGGAATTAGCAAAATGAGATTCAATAAAATGGAAACCATAAAGATAAGCTTCTGAAGATTGGGCCCGGCTTTTTGAGCTTCAGTCTCAAATAAACAAATGAAAGCCTCCCATTGGCTCATCTTCCTCAAGACTCCGGAGCGAGAGTCAGAAACTTGGTCCCATTTTACTGTGGAGGTGCTTTGTCCCCTGGGTAGGATGTGAGGGAAAAAGCAGGGGCCTTCTTAGACTCTACGAGCCTTGAGCTCAGCGCTTTAGAGATGTGTCTTCCGGGGATGAGATGTGGCAGGTAAGTCCCCACACCTGTGCTGTGGGCGCTCTGG
>PVIC010044461.1:0-15010 GCA_004025085.1 Thryonomys swinderianus
TTTTTTTGTTTGAGCTAGATGAAGAGATTCTGGCTTCATGCAGCTAGGTAACTGAGAAAAGCAAGGTTATTTTATTTTTTCCCTGAGACAGGGTCCCTCTGCAGTTTAGGCTGGCCTTGAACTCACTATGTAGTTCAGGCTGTCCTTGAACTCATTGTGTTCCTCCTTCCTCAGCATCTTAAGTGCAGGGATTACAGAGATGCTCCATTGTGTCTGGCAAAGCAAGGATATTTTATTAGAATTTTCATAATTCTGTATATTCTTCAATAAAACAAAATTCAACAAGTAGTAAATTTTTTAAATTACCTTTTTTTTGAGGCTGGTGAAAAATTCTTCAGACCTATTCACTAAGAAAATTTCAAGTGTACAAAATATCACTACTATAGTCTCTACACTGTACATTGGGTCTGTCGAATTGTGTGTGTAACTGAAACCTCACATCTTCAGACCATAATGTTAAGTGAAATAAATCAGATACATAAGCTTAAATATCAACATGGCTTCTCTCATAGAAGAAACACAAAATATCAAAAAAGGGCAAAATAAAAGATAGATAATAGGAAACAGAGTAAGCTTTTTGCAAATAGGAAGAGAACCGAGAGACGGGCCAGGGAGGAAGGGAGAGATAAAGAACCGAGGCGTGTTACATACATGTGCCAACTTCTCATGAGGACTGAAACCATTACTGTAAATGAATTAAAGAAATAAAAATTTTAAAAAACTCCCCAAAACCCCTGAAACTTTGTGTCCTTTGACCACCATTTTTAAATCCCTCCTCTTCTCAACTTCTGGTAACAGCTCTTTTGTTCTCTTTTTCTAATATTTATTTTTTAGATTCAACATTTATATGAGATCATGCCATATTTTTTTTTGTGTCTAGCCTATTTCACTGTCCTCTACTCTCATTCCCCCATCACAAATAGCAAGATTTGCTTTTGTTTTGAAGGCTGAATAGTATTCCACTGTGTTTAGACACCACATTTTCTTCATCTGTTCATCTCTTAACAGACAGGGAGGCTCCATATCATGCTTATTGCGAACCAGGGTAGGTTGACATGAAGATGCAGCTGTCTGTTTACATAGTGGTTTAATTTCCTTTGGCCTCATACTCAGAAGTGTGCCTGCTGGACCCTAGTGTTAATGTTCTGAAGAGCCACAACTCTGTTTTCCGTGATTATTGTATTAGTTTATATACCCCCTGTGTGGTAGTGTTTCCTTTGCTCCAAATCCTTGACAAAACTGACCTACTCTGTGTTACTGGTCATCCTAATGGATATGAGTTGGTGCTTCATTGTGGGTTTAATTTCCATTTCTTTGGTAACACTGAGCATCTTTTCATACTTTTGCTGTGGGATTATAGATAAGTATAATTTAAGTTTCCTAAAGATTAATTACAATATGAAATCTGAAAGTGTATCATTAAACTTTTGTATTGTCCTGCCCTAAACTCTAGCTTGCATGTTGAATTGATCTTTTTCTTATGTATCATTTCTTTTTTTGAGACAGGGTCTCCCTTTTAGTTCAGGCTGGCCCTGAGCTCACTATGTAGCCCAGGCAAGCCTCGAACTCAGCAATCCTCCTGCCTCTGCCTCCTGAGTGTTGGGATTACAGGTGTGAGCCACCACACCTGGTTCATGTATTATTTTTGTGACATGGTATGCTGCTTATTTGGAAAATACTTTTTCATTGAGTTATGCAGAAATTTTCAAATGTTGACCAACTTCATTATGGGATATTAAAAACACATTCATTAATATTGTCACTGATTTAACTGACTGGTTGAAAATGTCTTTAAGGACTAGGAAACCGTCTAATTTATGATGGTGAATACATACTTATTAAAATCTTAGTTTTTTTCTCTTGGAGGCCCAAATTTTATCACTGACAGAAAACATCACTGGTTGTGTTCCCTGAAGTGACAAGCTTCTTTTGCCCACTCGGAGAAAACGCCTGCCAATTACCCTGGGCTGCTTCAGTACAACATGCCTGTCATTCAGTCTTTCAAGTAAATTGATGCTCCCTGAAAAAACACCTTGTTCTACTCTCACCTCAGACAAGTGCACATCTTCAGGGCAGCTCTCAAACGTTAATATGCACAGGGAGTGCCCGTGTTTGGTTCCATCCCACTTAGTCTTGCAGAGATTGAAGGCTGTGTGCAAGAGGGCTGGGTCTGAGCTGCTCCTCCCTGTGTGTGTGTAATGGTGAGGTGGCTGCAACATGCATTCGTAACAGCTGGGCACAAGCCGCTGTTCTCAGGTTGCTTTAGATCATCATAGCCAACTCAGCACAGTGAAAACAGCAACTAATGTGTTAATATTAGTATGGAAATAGCTTTTCCCTTGTGGACGCCGTAAGATGCCCTTGGAGGGTTTAAGGAGCACTGACTGGCTTGGGAGAAGAAGGAGAGACTCTTAGCTTACCTGGCTGGGCACAGGAAGGAGGGAAAGGACCAGAGGGCTGGGGCACAGGCTCCTGGGCAGATGAGTCCCCGACAGCTGGTGGCAGAGATCGTTCAGTGAAAGAAGTTAGAGGATGGTGTGTGGGAAGTATATTGCTCCACATCACTGCATAAGTTAGCACAGCTGTGCTGTAGTGTGTGTTGACCTCGCGGTCATTCTGGGCAGGACCCCAGGCGCTGCCAGCCTGTAGCCTCTCTACTGGCTCTCTGTGTCCTTGGCCGACTCTCTTCCAAGCTCATGGGGTTGCTTGGTGCTACAGAGCAGAGTACTTGTCGGATAAGGTCTCTTTTCTTCCTGGTTGTCAACCAGAGCTTGGTCTCAGCTGCTGGGGGCTGCCTGTGATTTTCTGTTTCCTGCTGTCTCCTAAGCATGGTGGGTTGTTTCTTTAAAGCCAGAAGCTGAAAACTTTGTGTGCTGACCAACTGTTTCAGAAAGGGCGCAGTAGTTTTTCAAGGCTCATCTCCATAGGCCACAGTCAGTTTATTTGGGACCCACACTTGTTTCGTGCAACAAACCTAATCTTCCTCCCTTTACAGGGCAGGAGACAGGATTCTACATGGTGTGCACTCTATGGGGTGAGTCTTGCATGAGCCCCTCAGAATCCTGTCCACCACTGGAGCTCACTAGGTAAATTTATAGATTTAAAATTAGGGGACATGAAAGCCTCATTAGGTGTGTGCAATGGACTCTTGAGTTAGGACTGGCCTAACATATGAACAGTTTGGATTATGATTGGATTTTAGTTTTAACTTATAAAATCTTGAGTTATGATGCTGGCCATTTATGCTTCTGGATGGTCTCATATAACCCTTAAAGAGCTCTGGAAGGAACATGAAAGGAGCCTTTCCGGTGTGGGGTTAACTGAGAAATCCTGGACCAGTGTCTCTCCAAGGACACTGAGATCTGCTTGTGTGTAGGAGAGAAACTTTAAGGTCGTGTAGAGGAGTCTGGGATTTCAAGTGACCAACCTGAGTTACAGTCAGCCCTTGGAAACGAATTGAGTTCCTAAGCCAAGGGTCCACCGCATTTTCAGTATGAGTGAAGGCTAGAGTAGGGCAGGGTTGGATCTGAAGAGGAGAGAAAAATTACCCTTCCCAGCATTGTCCTGCTGGCTGTCTGTGGGATGCCACACCCGCCAATTTCCCATCCTTGGGGCTCTGTGGCCTCCTAAGGATGGCTGCCAGAGAAGTGTGGCATCTTCCAAATTCATGGGGCAACTTTCTGGAACTGTTTCAGAAGAAAGGCTGAGCTGTCACCGATTAGCTAATTTGGAAAAGAGAAAATCTTCCTGACCTAGGGCATCATCAGACTGTGATTCAGCGCTGAATCTGTGGACGAGATTCTTCCAGAGCTAATCACATCGGCTCCTGCATGATTACCCAAGCTGCCTACTGCCACCCTCCCCGGCTGCCCTTGATCTTCCCACACAGCTACAGAAGCATTCCCATCAAGACTTTGCTTTTAATTAAGTCACTCATCTTCTCTGGAGTCCGGGAGGGCTCGCGGAGTCTCTCAGGGAAGCTAGAATTTCTGATCAAGGACTCCCAGGCCTCTGAGCAGCGGTGCCTGTTACCCCCAGCCCACCTTCTTTCCATATTCTTTGTTCCAGTTTTGTTGATCATGAAGCCCTAGGTGGGAGGTGGGTGAAAAATATGTTAAAAATTTCCTCCTCTCCTCTGTGAAGTCAAGGTCCCCTGCTCTTCTGAACACATGTTTTAGATGGCTTTGTTACAAGGACCCAGTTCAGCGCAAGTGATCAGTAAACAGGAGGAAGGAAGGCAGGGGGTGGCAAGAAACCTAAAACAGACCAGTTCGGGGTGATACACAACTGTCCTGGGAGGGTGTCCTCTAACTCTGGTCAGAGGTAAAAGTGGATCTATGTCCCGGTGCTCCTCCTTTTGAGTAGAATTTTTTTCTCTCCAGCTCCTTAACATCTCCTTTCCTCCTTCCTTCTTCCCTCTTCTTTCCTTCCTCTCATGATACCCTAACAGCGATTGGCAGTGGATCCACACAGATAAATATAAGAGAATCTGGCCTGTAAGACGGATCTTTTCTAGGAGCGAAAATACAAGAACTCTCAATTCAATGTGCAGAAAGGAGGGAGTGGGCGCTTGGGTGAGGGCAGCAGCCTTCGTGGAGGTCTCAGAATCCAGCTGGGCCTGGGTGGATGGAGATTTTCTGGGTAGATTAGTACAAGTTGTCCTGGGAAGGAAGTAGTAGACACAGAGCATGAAATGTCGATGCAGTGGCAGCTAATTATAGATTTAATTTAAATTGGTTGTATCCAGCTACTGAGAGAGTCCTTTTAATGTGACTAGATTCTGAAAAAGATGTATGGTCATTTATACAGACATACAACTATAATACAAGAAATGAAATGCAAAAATGAAATATACAAAATGAAAAATAAAATAAGTGGCTGAGAAAGTCAGTACAGAAAAATATTAGGGGTACAAAAGATATGCAGGCAGAACTGGGTTTAGCACACAAAACATTTGTATAATTCCTTCCTTGACAAAGGAAGGCCACCAATATGGAGCTAAGCCTTTTGGTGCCAACTCAGAGAGAGAGAGAGAGAGAGAGAGAGAGAGAGAGAGAGGGAGGGAGGGAGGGAGGGAGAGACAGACAGAGACAGAGGCAGAAAGACAGAGAGAGAGACAGAGAGGCAGAGAGAGATGAGGAAGAGAGAGAGATACAGAGAGACAGAGAGACAAAGAGACAAAAACAGGAGAGAGACAGAGACAGAGAGAGAGACATACACAGAGAGAGAGATAGAGAGACAGAGAGACACACACACAGATACAGAGAGACACAGAGAGACCAAAACAGGAGAGAGACAGAAACAGAGAGACACAGAAAGAGAGAGAAAGAGAGAGAGAGAGAGAGAGAGAGAGAGAGAGAGAGAGAGAGAGAGAGAGAGAGAGAGAGAGAGAGAGACAACCAGTTATGACATCCAGTGTCCATAGGACCAAACAAGCCAATTGGTCATAGGCAGCTCAGCTATTGCTGGTGCCAAGAACGAAGAGGAATCTCTCCCTGGGGTCTACAGTTCTACAGTGGTGTCCTCAGCAGCATCTTTACAGCAACTGGGGCCTGGGGGATCACAAAGTGGTTTCTTATGCTTTCGATGTAGACTGATGACATATTTCCAAGGTACCTTCCAGTGAGTGAAGGTAATTCTCATGTCTCTAGGTTACACATTCTGCTGAGTCCTTTCACCATCTCTTTCTTTTCTTTTTCAAGCCATGATAGGGATGGAATTGTACATATGGTAAACTTTTTTAATAGATAAAATTCTTGTAGTGATATTGTGGGCATGTTTAATTTTCCATTGCTCTAGTTGCTAGTTGGAATTATAAGCTTTTAATTTGGCCCTTATTTATAATAATCTCAGGAACTTATCAGTTATTTTTGTAGTTATCATTATTTGCCTAGTTTTCTTCATGAGACAGTGAGACCCTCACAGTGGTGGTGAGAGTCCACCATGGCTTCATGTCCTGAGGTGGAAGTTGTGAGCTGGGCTGGGACAGGTGATTCACTGCTGTGGGGTGATATGATCCAGCTTCCAGTTGCTTCTTTCCTTCGCTTTAATAGAATAATTTCTAATTCCTTTAATCTTCCTGGTCTTATTGCCTTTGGGAACACTGTGTAGTACATTCACTCTCTGATTAGAAGCTCTTGCAACTTTTATTTTCATATCTCCTACATTCAACACCACTTAAACTGTATCTAAAAATAAAGATAAAAACATCCATATTTGTAGAGGAAAATAATATAATCATCTTGGTCAGTTAAAATTTGACATTTATTAAAGTGTAAATTCGAAGGGCTTTAACTATAAAAGGACCTATAATTTCAGAATTAAATTTAATTCTGCGGCATGAACATACAGCATTAGACTTAGACTGTTATTTCTATCTGTACAAATTTATTATTTAAAAAATCTCTAATGCTTTAAAATAATACGTATTAGATATAATCTAAATAATGCTTACATCTAAATGTACCGATTTCACATTAAACTCTATGAGGCACTATTCATGAGAGAGCCAAATAGAGTATTTTAGAAAAGCAATTCAGAGATGCAAAATAAAACAAAGGAAAGCTCTGTGGTAAGGTTTCCCTGCATAGCAGTGGGATCCCTGTGGTACCAAGGGCTGAAGGGCGGGCTATTTATAAGCTGATTGCAAAGTGATGCACAGGAGCCTGCTGCTCAGTGAGGGTTCAGCAAAGAGAGACACTTCTTAGCACTCTTGATCCTTCTGCACAGAAGCCCTGTTCTAACCTGCTTCATGAGCTAGTGTAAGGTTAATAGAAGCAACATCCCAAGAGGCCTCGGAAAATAAATAACAGAAGACAAGAGTGGAAACTGTTAATGAGGTAACGTAAACAATCACCAAGAAGACCACGGATTATAAAATGGAAATAAATGAAGATCAACCAGATGAGAAAAGCAAAATCTTTTCATCCAGACGTGGCCACTGTTTTGTGGATGTTAAGCCAATACCTCAAGCAGGCAGAGGGTTTGGAAGCTTTCGAGTGGGAAAGAGGAAGGTGTGCTCTAGTGGAAGCCTGTTGGCCTAGGGAGGCCGAGGGTGGGCCAGTGAGAAGTAATGCATGCCATGTGATTGGCTGAGGAGCATTCTTTGGCTTGTTTGGTTGGCCTTCACCTAGAAATGGGGCCTCAAATAGGAATGCTGTCAGTTATAAAAAAATCCTGGCCATTCTAGGAGAATAGTTTCTGAACATTTTGAGCTTTCTGGGTTATTATAAGAGTTAGCAATTTGGCTTTATTAGTCTGTTTTCCATTATAATGATAAATCACTGGAGGCTGGATCCTTTATATGAAGAAGAGGTTTAGCTTATGGTTTTGGGGGCTGATAGTCCAAGATCAGGCTGCTCTCTTGCCTCTGGTGAGAGCACCCTTGGTGGCATCACCTCATGAGCAACATGACAGCATTGACAGCACTTGGGCCTGGGAAGCTGGAGTGTGACTCAGGGGCAGGTTGTCTTTTATAACAGCTCGTTCTTAGGAGACCAACTAATGCCTGAACAAGACCAGTATCAGTCTCTTCCGAAGGCCACGGCTCGATGACCTAATCACCATGCACTAGGCTCCTCCTTTTAATTTTTCCAGTGTAAGGGATTGAGTCAGGGTCTTTACATGGAGCCACATCCCTGGCCTCTTTTAGTTTTTTTCTTGGAGACCTCTTAGATATTCTACCAGGCTCTGCACTTCTAACACCTGACCCCGTAGGGGAGGGGCTCCTTGAAGTCTGACCCATGCAGGCAGCTTCATAGGCTCTTACTGCCCAAGGGTCTGGTTTCCTGGGCAGGCTGCCACAGTTGTGGGTTGGCAGTTAATTTTTACCTATGGTCTGGCCACTGCCCATTTGCATATTTGGTCTCTTCCATCTCTATGCACTTTGAGATATGGCTTCTTAGCTCTGCAGAAATGATTAGATCTTGGAAGTAAAATGGTTTGCGCATGAGAGGAAATAAAACTGGTTTTTAGTCATACATTTACCATGGAAGTAGTCTTTTCTCAGTGGACAAGCTAGTCCTTCAAATCTATAGAAAAGCTAGAAACTCTCTTGCTCTCAAATGATGGTGGAGGAGGGATATATATCAGATCATTTTAGTATGTTCTCTCTCCTCTGCTGCCAAATATTTCAGCTCCAGGGTGGCTTGTCAGTTTCTCAGATGATTCTTGGATATGCTCTGGGCAGTTGGTGTTCTTCACCTCCACATCCATGCCAAGCCTGGAGAGCAGGGGAGCACTCTGTCTCTCTGGTGAGGGGCGTGCTTGTGCTCAAATTCCTTGGGATAAATGATAATCCATTAGTTTTGCTGCTGTTGATAGGGTGATATTTAGAAGCATGTGAAAGTGCTTGAGTGTCCTTTTTCCCAGAGTAAAGGAAGAAGAAGGTGAAAGAGATTCAGTGTTTCATAGTAGGAATATGACAGCCATTCAGAACATTGTTTCTGCTTAATATTGTTCATACTACAATAATCCACTCATATTTTCTGTTAGAATGGTTAGTATTTTTTTTCAATCCAAAAATACACATCACCTGTTGCATTGTATACTGACTCTTACACTAGAGGATGTTTTGGAATGTCCAGTTTTTTGCACCAAGTCCATAGATAGATAGCATAGGCTGAAATTTGTCATAAAATCTCATCCCATAAAATTTGTTCTGCTGGAATTTAGGTATGAACAGATACTTTGTGACTCTTCAGTCGAAGGCTTTGTTTTAAAGGTGCATGTACACAAATATATAACTTTTAAAACACTGTACCGTTATGACTGCCATGAGAATTACAGAGCACTGATAATAATCCAAGGAAAAGTCGACCATGAGGGAGGAGCAGCAAGAGCGACGATTTCCCTGGAGGACAGAGTGTCTTCAGGGAACACGAAGGAAGCCTGCAGCCTGCTGATGTTGGCTGAACCTGCAGACATGTTGGAGGTGTTTCTCAGATGTTGAAATGTGCAACAGGAGGCTTGTTTACAAATGGTTGGTGCAACCACCTCCCAATATTAGTGGAAACTAATGCATTTGTATTGACAAATGGCATCGCTTATAGTACTTACTATTACATTAGCTAACAATTGAGGCTGAAGATTTGCATATTTCAGTGGCTGCTACCACTGAATGCATTTCAGCAGGTGACTCAGCCCTGGGATGCCAGCTCTTAAGGCCCTAAATTACCTTGTTAGATTCGCTTTGCTGACTGTATCTTCTCACACACCTCAAATTGAGCATTTCATTTTGCCCTAAACATGTCGCTTGACTTCTCACCTTCCAAGGCTGCTGTATTCATGAATTTATCTGCATATAAATGCTCATTCTCCCATAGCACTTGCCTTCTGAATCTATTCACTTTTATTTCATTGTGACTCAGATTTCATACCCATGCATCCATCCAGTATTTTACCTTATTTTTGAGTTCAAGTTTCTGTCAAAGATGAAGAAAATATAGTGGCGTTGTTTTCTTTTGAAAACGCATCTCAGCCCAATTTGATGCTTCTTCCTCCTCAGATGAGAACTTGCAGAACTTTATATATTTTATCTTACATTATGGCTCATTGTGAAGTTAGAGGTCTGGAATTTAAATTGCACTTAGTTTTAATCATCCCTGTATTGTATGGTATATTATCTTACACGGAAAAGTCAGTTAAGGAATATCTGTTCTGTACTGATTGAAAAAAACCTTGCAGTTATTTTCTTCAAAAACTCTGCTCTTTAAGGGCCTTTGTAATTTACCGCTCATTCTTTCTAGAAATTTCTCTCTCAAGTTTCTGTTAAAATATTTATCCATGTGTTTGTATTTTTTAAAAATTGATTTTATTGGTGCATTTCATATACACATTATGATCACAGTCATTGAGAATTTGTACCAACATATGACACAACTTCATTTTATTTTTCCCAGCCCTGTGTCCACCCTATAACCTCCTGCCCCCTGTATACAAAAGTTTTGTTTCCTTCTTCTTTACCATCAGATTTTTTCTTTCTCTTCTTTACTTATCCTTAAACCCCTTTTCCCTTTGAATATTTTATTACTATTTCACAATATTCATTATACATTTTAGAAGTCTTTTACACTTTCAGCTTCTCATACCAGAGAAAAGATGTGGTATTTACACATCTGTGACCTATTTATTTCACTTATGAATATAACCTGAAGGTACATCCATTTGAGTATGGACGACTCAAATTTATCATTCTTAAAGGCAGAATAATACTCCATTAGAAAAAAAACTCACATCTTCTTTATCCAGCCTCCAGTTGATGGGCATTTGGGTTGTTTTCAAGACTTAGCTGCTATAAATATGGGTGCACATATTGCTGTGATATGAATCTTTTAATTGCTTTGCATATACACCTAACAGGAGATTAGTAGGGTCAAATGGGATCTCTAATGCTAAAACCATCTCAATAGATGTAGGAAAAACATTCAACAAAACCCAGCACCCACTCATGATTAATACCCTACAGAAAATCGGAACAAATGGACTTTATCTCAAACTAATAAAAGCTACTTACAAGAAACCAACAGCCAGCATCATTTTAAATGGTCAAAACCTGAAACCTTTCACACTAAGATCAGGAACAAGATAAGAATGTCCACTACCACCACTCCTGTTCAATATAGTGCTGGAAACATTAGCTACAGCAATTAGACAAAAGAAAAAAATTAAAGGAGTAAATATAGGAAAGGAAGAAATTAAGTTGTCATTATTTGTTGATGATATGATACTCTATATAGAAGATCCTAAAAACTCAACCAAAAGACTGCTAGACATAATCATCAAATTTAGTAGCATAGCTGTATACAAGGTCAGTGCTCAAAAATCAATAGCCTTTGTATACACAAAGAACAGACTTATGGGGAGAGAAATTGGGAATCATGCCCTTTCATAATAGCATCCCCCCAAAATGAAATATCTAGGAATCAAACAATTCTAGATACACTAAGCCACCTCATCTTTGACAAAGGAGCCAAATATCCTCAATGGAGGAAAGATAACCTCTTTAACAAATGGTGCTGGAAAAACTGGGTTTCAACCTGCCAAAGACTGAAGCTAGATCTATCTTTTTCACTACGCACTAAACTAAATTCAAAGTGATTTAGAGACCTAAATATTAAAACAGAAACACTAAACCTACTGCAAAACAGGTTAGGTAGAACTTGGAGACATTGGCTTAGGGAAAGACTTTATGAACCAAACCTCTGCAGTTACTCCATTGGCTAAGTTTGAAGGAAACAAGTTACTCTGCATTTCTGATTTCTATGAAGTTCAGCCCAGAGGTACAATGGGGCTATCGCTAACTTAGCTTAATCTTTTTTTTTTTTTTAATATGGAACACTGCATGAATTTGCATGTCATCCTTGCGCAGGGGACTTCGCATATTCTGCCTAAGGAACTTCCTGGGAAAAAGGGGATTTGTCTGCCCATCCTTATACTTAGTGCTTTACCCTTATTTATTTATATGTTTGCTTATATATTTCTAAGCTTAACTAATAGCAAGGCTTAAAATAGCTCTTAACTTTGTGTATTTGCTATTTTCTTTGTATCTACCTGAAATTATCTTAGGCCAGTCTCTTTTACAGTAACTTGTTCAAGAAATGATTCTTTTTTGGGGGAGACAAAAATAAGACAGAAATTTGGGGTGCCTTTTGGGAAAAATCACTGAACTGGATAATGAGTAAAAGCTGGTGTAGATCACCTATATATAGATAGTAACAAAAATTTTAATAAGCAAAGTAATCACAGGTTGGGTTCAGCCAGTTATGATTTCAAAGAAAAAGCAGAAAACAGAGAGAAAAAGAGCAGTAGGCAAAGAAAACACAAAAGACCCCTTCCTGAAAGCCCAATAAGCCATGGCAAATACTAAGAATGTAAGATAACCCGGCAGTGGATGCCAGTCAAAAGAGTACAAAAAAATATTATGGTCAGAGGTCTGAAAAGAAGGTGAAGAAAGTCTAATAAGAAACAAGTGAGAAGGCTCTGGATTTGACCCAGGAGACATTACTGCCAACACAGAGAGACCAGTGGTAGGAAATGAGGAAAAAGGTGTCAGAACCCATAGGATCCAGAAGTGAATCCATGGCAAGCACATTGCAGTAGGAAGTGCAGATAGCCTGCTTTGGGTTTAGGACTTTGAAAAGGAGGAAGGATAAAGTAGAAATACAGCCGAAGTTGGGTGGGATGGAGTGGATAGGAACAGAAATGAGATTTTTAAAAAGTTATACAATATTTATGATTTCTCAAATTTAATGGTGGAGATTAAACAAAAAATAAATAGGTAAGCAGTTTGGTCATTGAATGGCCTGCTCTGAGAAGTTTTCTATATATTTTTATTATATATATATATATATATATATATATGTATGTATGTGTGCATGTATTCACATATATACTGTTACGTGTCAAGTATATTTGACTTAAAAGACTTTGAATTAAAAGACTCTGCAAGTGGTGAGATATTAGCCACAGAAGTATTCTGATGAATCTTTAAGATGGGATCAGTGTGGTTATGGCCTTCATGGTGGTGACAGTTCCTCATACTCAAGTTGTAACCGTTATGTGTCCTACCTCAGTAAAGTGTTTTTAAAAAGCAGAATTATCCTGTTCTATTCTCTAATGCAGATATCAACTTAAATCCCATGTGTCGATATGTATGTAATATCCATTCAAACGCTCATTGCTCCAGTTGCTGGTGTTATTCCGGGTTACCTGCTATAGTCATGTTGCTCTTTTCCGGCTTTTGCTGAAATAGCTCAGTGCGGAATGGGTAAAGTGCTCAGACTTTTTGCAGTTTGCACAGTGAAACAACATATAACCTTTGCTGCCCAAAAGGTCTGTAGTGGGTCATAGAATTTGTTAATGATTTCAAGAGGATAAAAAGTGTTTATACTTCAGCAGTGTCAGCAAGTTCAGGTCGAACTTCAGGTAACTTTTTCTTTGTCAATCGCTTCTGTCTACCACCTTATGAACATTTCTAAAATAATTACTACAAAAAAAGAAAAGAGTCTCCACCAAGATTATAGATAGACTCTGAGGAGCGGTTACTTCATGCATTCCACTATCAAACTTAGCAAGAGATCACTGTAGATGATTGCTTCGAACAGGACATGATTTCACAAGCTCTGCACCCATCATTATTAGATATTTAACAGGAGTCAGTACATTATGCAGTATAATTGCATTTCCAATTTTCTTCCTAACTACAGAGAAAATATATGCAATCCAGTTATAAGTGGGAAAAAAAATAAAAGTGCACAGAATTCCATACCAGCTTAGAAGTTGAAAACAAAATGAAAGGTAGAAAGCAAAGGATGATGGAGTTATGAGAGAGCTTTGTTAGCCTAAATTTGGGAGTCAACAGAATGCATGATTTTTTGACTTTTTCTTTTCTGGCCTTGTAAGAATATATTTTTTCAATACCCCATTATTTCCCAACCCTCTCTCTTGTTTCCCATCCATGCTTTGTTCCTTTCCCAAAACCACATTGCCAGGGGTAGCAGAGATTAAGCCCCTGCCTGTTTTGGAGTAATGTTTCTGACATTAAATAATGTAGTATGTGCTAATCTCTTATAATACTTCCTAAAAATATTTTTCCTTTTTTTTTGAGTCAGGGTCTCACTTTGTAGTTCAGGCTGGCTCTGAGCTCACTATGTAGCCCAGGCAAGCCTCGAACTCAGCAATCCTCCTGCCTCTGCCTCCCGAGTGCTGGGATTACAGGCATGAGCCACCACACCCGGCACTGTGGTATGTGGTATTGATTGCTGGTAGGCGTGAGTCACCACGCCCAGCATTCTATGTGGTTACCGGGATCGAACTCAGTACCTTGCACTTGGGAGGCAGGCGCCAGAACCACTGAGCTAAATCTCCGGCCCTTACATTTATTTTTAAACACCAGAAGAATCATTCTGAAATTCTGTTTGAGTCAAGATGTGGAAGATTAACTTTGAAATTCCCAAAAGTTTCAAAGTGTAGCCTGAAATAAGCAAAATAATAATGTGTTGGGAATTCTGGAGAAGAGAAAGACACTTTCCTTTGCTAAGTTTTCCTCATTAATCATCCTAAGCTCTGCTAAGCTGCCCTGTTTTTGCATACTGAAGAGGTAAAGAGGTAAGAGGGTATCTGCAACAGTCTGGCTTCTCCAAGATGATGTATAGGCATTGCTGGCTGGTGCTTTTTCCTCATTCCCATTTTTCTTTCTTTTTTTTTTTTTTTTTTTTTTTTTTGAGACAGGGTCTCACTTTGTAGTTCAGGCTGGCCCTGAGCTCACTATGTAGACCAGGCAAGCCTCAAACTCAGCAATCCTCCTGTCTCTGCCTCCCTAGTGTTGGGATTACAGGCGTGAGCCACCACGCCCGGCACTGTGGTATGTGGTATTGATTGCTGGTGGGCGTGAGTCACCATGCCCAACATTGTATATGGTTACCGGGGATCAAACTGAGGACCTTGCGCTTGGGAGGCAGGCACTGGAACCACTGAGCTAAATCTCCGGCCCATCATTCCCATTGTTAATGGCAAAGCTGACCGTGGCAGAACACGCCAGGTTATGCCCACACTTGTGATATGAACTCAAGAATCGATCGAGTATCTTCTCTCTTCCCAACTCATAGTTTCACCAAACTTCTCTTCAGGATAAATGCATGGTCGTGGCCACTTTTTTGTCTTTGGTGGTAGCCAGAATAGTGGCCCCTTAGAGATATCACACTGTCACCTCTAAAACCTGTCAGCATACTGACTTGCAGGGGAAACAGGGCTTTGTAGATATGATGCTTTTTTTTTTTTTTTTTTTTTTGAGACAGGGTCTCGCTTTGTAGTTCAGGCTGGCCCTGAGCTCACTATGTAGCCCAGGCCAGCCTCGAACTCAGCAATCCTCTTGTCTCTGCCTCCTGAGTGCTGGGATTACAGGCGTGAGCCACCACACCTGGCACTGTGTTATGTGGTATTGATTGCTGGTGGGCATGAGTCACCATGCCCAGCACTGTATGTGGTTACCAGGGATCGAACTCAGGGCCTT
>PVIC010044462.1:0-14961 GCA_004025085.1 Thryonomys swinderianus
TAAATAAATAAATAAATGTTTCCAAAGTTATGAGTAGCCTCTTAAAGTGAGATGTCCTTTCAAATGATTTTGAATTCAGACAGATTTATCACCCAGGGTTCTGAAAAAGTTGTGAAAAAAAAAGAACTATCCCTAAATAACAAAGAGTAAAATAAGACTAACCAGAACTAAAAGCACATTTCAATCGTTAAACTGTAATTAAATGAATACCAACATCCTGGGGTATGAGAGTTTTGTGTTTTTTTTAAAGACCAGCCAGTTACTTGAAGGGCCTTTCCCTGAAGGAACAAGGCCACAGTGACACGGTACAGCCCACAGGGCTGCTAAGTGATGCAGTGAGGTCTCACCTGCCCGAGATCTGAACCCCCAGCAGACAGCATCAGGAACCAGCCTGTCTGCCAGAACACCAATCTTCAGAAAATGAGTGAGAAGTACAAGATGAACTATGGATGTACAGGAATATAATGTTAGAAATTCTATTTCTGTTATGTAACATATTATGTGCACTTTTACTTTTCAATAAACTGTAAATCATCTGTCAGTACTGCAATATATGTACGTGATTTAAATAAATGCAGGCATTGGAAATACAAGCTCGCTGTTTTTATTAGGAAAGCTATAAGGACAAAAAGGGTGAACGACCATGGGATTTGATTTACAGAAGGACTAGAGGGCAGGGGCCAGATTGTTCCTGCTCATTATTATATCCCGAGGGCCTAGAACAATGCCTGATACACAGAAAATGAAAAGAAACTATGTGCGTTCTGTTACAGCTTGTTACAGCATCCACACCTGGGCCTCAAGTGCCTCCGAGGGTGTTGTTCCTAAAGATTTGACCTTCTAAAGAAAGGGCCAAACAAAAATCCTATATCTGTCCTTTCATAGAGTTCTTAATCTAACATAACAGTCTCATCTCCTGGAGTAGAAAAAAATTCTAAATCCGCTGAGGATCAAATTACATGCGTTAGCCGGGTGTGGTGGTTCACTCCTGTAATCCCAGCACTCGGGAGGCAGAGGCAGGAGGATTGCTGAGTTCAAGGCTTGCCAGGGCTACATAGTGAGCTCAGGGCCAGCCTGAACTACAAAGCGAGACCTTGTCTCAAAAAAAAAAAAAAAAATACATACGTTTGTGATGCATAAACACGTGGGACTTTGTAACTAGGAGGACAAATTTCTTTAAACCACTGAAAATACTTCCCCTCGAACTTATTCTAGAAGACCATGATGGAAACTAATGACAAGGAAGAAAGACTCATCTAAAAAAAAAAAAACCAAGTAACTCTTTGAATTGGTGACATCAGGAACTTCTTTGTCAGTAATGTTTCATTGTGCTCTAGGAGAATTAGATGCTTGGCATGGTCTTTCTTAAACACAGATCACATCCATATAGGACAAGCCTTCCAAAGGTGGAATTAGTAGCATATTTATTTTCTGCCAGAATTCCAAGTGATCTCAGTGCTGAGGACACTGTTTCTCTGTACAGAAATAACTAACAAGAAAGTCATAATATTTCCTACATGCTCTGGCCCCAGCTATACACCACTTCTCACCTTCGCTCACCTGATCCCCCCCTGATTCCAAGAGAAGATCTTTCCATTATATTCCCAGAGCCCAGGGTAGCACCTGGCAGTCAGTTGGCAGCCTTTAAATGTTTGTGCAAAGAGACAAAAGGAGGCTGTGAGAGCTGCTGTGTCAACTTAGTAAGAAGAACCCAACTAATGGGATTAGCACTGACTGATACAGTGAACTGTCAACTCTGTATTTATTTCAATGCATACAAGACATGGAAATGAATAAAGTGTTCTGAATATATAAATAACACTGCAACTCCACACATAGAGACATACCATCCAATTTAAAAGAGACGATGTGGGCTGGAGATTAAACTCAGTGGTTCTGGTGCCTGCCTAGCAAGCACAAGGTCCCTGGTTTGATCTCGGGTAACCGCATACAACAATATCAGGTGTGGTGACTCACACTCACCAGCAATCAGTACCACATACCACAGTGCCGGGCATGGTGGCTCACTCCCTATAATCCCAGCACTTGGGAGGCAGAGGCAGGAAGATTGCTGAGTTCAAGACTTGCCTGGGCTACATAGTGAGCTCGGAGCCAGCCTGAACTACAAAGCGAGACCCTGTCTCAGTAAATAAATAAATAAATAGTAAATAAATAAATAAATAAATAAATAAATAAAATGGCCAATGTTTTGAAATGACATTTCTTCAAAGAAGATTGACAAATCACCCACAAACTCCAGAAGAGGAATGGTGGAAGTGTATGGCAGAAGAAAGCTGCTCAATCCATAGGAACTAGGATGCAGGGAGCAAAGGAAAGAGCCAGAACCAGGCAAATATCCTGCAAAGACATGCTCTCAGCTGCTCCCCCTCTCTGACTGGGCCTCATCTCCTAACAGCACATTCAACAAGGAACTCATCAGAGGATTAATCCAATGATGACTATAGTGTCTCCACGGCTCGATAACCTAAAAGTCCCACCTCTGAACACACGAGGCCTTTGGAGGACATTTTAGATTTAACTATAACATTACTATAGGATTCTGGTTTTATAATTAAAAGAGAAAAACAGATACAACTGATTGATGCAGCTAAAAGTCAAGAGAGTAACTACCCTCAAGCAGAATAAGTGCACCAGTGGAAGGGACATGGGTGTTCGGAGACATGGGTGATGTGCTATTTTCTTAATCTGGATGCTAACTGCATAGATATGACCAATTTGTGGAAATAATACCATGCTGTAGGCATTCCATGTATTTTCTAAATGAAACAGGGTCTCGCTTTTGTAGTTTAAGCTGGCCCTGAGCTCACTATGTAGCCCAGGCAAGCCTTGAACTCACAGCAATCCTCCTGCCTCTGCCTCCCAAGTGCTGGGATTACAGGCGTGAGCCACCATGCCTGGCACTGTGGTGTGTGATACTGATTGCTGGTGGGCATCAGTCACCATGCCCTGCATTGTGATATGTGATTACCAGGGATCAAACTGGAGGCCTTGTGCTTGCAAGGCAGATGCTGGAACCACTGAGCTAAATCCCCGGCCCTATTGCCTCAAAAATGTTAAACAAAGTGGTTAGGCTAAGTACAGCACCTTTAATGTTTGTCAGTTTCAACAGGAAAGACATTCATCATAATTCAACCAAGCACTAAACTAGATGCTTTCCACATAACCATTCATGTCCTTCCCATCACCCTTGAGGATAGCCTTATGGTGATGAAGCTGAGGCAGAAAGACATCAGTAACTTGCCAAAGTCACAGATCTACTGAAGGACAGAATTGGCTTTGAACTGTCCTGTGTGGAGGCAAGGCCATGTTTTGAGCACTGTGTTTAGTGTTCCACAGCCCAAAGAAACCAGGAAGAGTTGTGTATGGTGCTCAGAAGGAACCTGAAAGAGTGTCTCCCTGACCCTCTCCCTTTTTGTTACCTTTGGAGTTTTCCTCTCGCTCTGAGGCACTTTCTGCTCTTCTTTTCCTGGCTCTCTGTAACTGCCCAGATGTGATGAAATTACATTTTTTTAATGTTTTTGACATTTGTTGAATAACTTATTATTTTCCCTGCTCATGATTTTATTTATTGGGGGGGGTACCAAAGATCAAACTCAGGTCCTTGTGCTTCCAAGGTAGGCATGGTACTACTTGAGCTAAATCCGTGGCCCTCTCATAATTTTAGGTGTTGTTTGTTTGTTTGTTTGCTTGTTTGTTTTAGTTTGTTGTTTTGGGGGTTTTGTTTGTTCATTTGTTTGTGGTACCAGGAATTGAACCGGGGCCTTTGTATGTATGTGCAAGGTAGATGCCATACCACTTGAGTTAAATCCCTGATCCCCTACCCATAATTTTAAAAGGTAGTTAAATCAGCTCTGAAAAGTTATTTCTAAAATGATAAACATGCTGAATTAATCTGTCCCCATAGAATGGATTAAGATTCTCTCAATGGAAGAAATGTTCGCCATTCGGTCCCTTAAAGAAGACACCCTGGTTACATGGCTTCAAGTAGAAACCAGAAGCTGTTACTTCTGACCTGACATGGTGGCCAATGCCTATGTCTAAGTTACTTTTCTCTCATATCTGAGACAAAATACTTGACACTCAGAGTTAGAAGGGAAAAGTTTATTTAGCATACAGTTTGCAGAGGTTTCAGTCTGTAATCCACTGGCTCTAAGGCAGAGTGGCATAGCAGATGGGCATCGCAAAGGAGGAACAATTCATGGCGGGCAAAAGATAGCAAAGCAAGCAAGGGACCTTAACAGCATCTTTCTGCTCCTTTTATATGCTGCCTAGTATTAGAATTTTATCCTGTATACAGGATTAGGGTGGCAGTAAACCAATCAGTGGACTCACTTAGTAATCCTAAATATTTAATCCTAGCATCACACACTCTAGATCCAGCTGCCTCTGAAAAGCTTCACCTATGATCATAAGAAGCTTTGGGGGACATCTAGACACGAGCCATAACATTTTGGCCCTGCCCCTCCAAAGACTCTTCTACATCCCTTTAAGCAAAAGACACTTAGTCCATCTGCAAGAGTTGCCAAAGTCCTAACAGTTTCAGCATTGCTGAGAAGTCCAAATCCAAAGTCTCCTCTGAAATTTAAGGCAAACTCTTAGTTATTTGCTCTTATATAAGTGAAAAGAAAATTAAACACTTCCAACCTTCAATGGCTCAAGATAGACATTACCGTTCCAAAAGGTATAAACAGGGGATGGAAAGGAATGGGACCAAAGCTATTCCAAAATCCAGCAGGGCAAACATTAAGTCTTACGGATCCATGCAGTTCCCAAGGCAATCTGTGGCAAGATGTGAGCTCCAAAGGGGTAGGGTGGCTGCGCCCACGGCATTGGTGGTCATAGCTTTTCTCTTGGGCCTCTTCCTCCCCTTCCTTGCAGCTTTCCTCAGATAACCTGTATTCCTGGCTTCTCCAAACTTCCAGGATTTCCACCAAACTTCAGCTTCACTGCGCCCTCAGAGATACACTTCCTGACCTCCTAGGTCTTCTTCTGAAACCAGGGTGGAAGCCTTCCTGACCCTGTAACTCTTGCCTTCTGCGTGCGCCTAAAACCAGCACGCATGGATGATGCCAAGGTCTGCCACCAGTTGGAGCAGTAGCCAAGCATCCTTCTGTGTTGGCTGTATGGTTCAAGAGCCTATGAACCAAATCATGAGGAAGAACTTCCCTAGGCTGTCACCATTCTGGAACATGGTATTCAGGGACTCTCTTTGCAAAGCAAAGTCTTTCATTTTCCTGATTTTGAGGCTGCAAAGGCTGGAGTCCTGCTGGTTTTTGTGATGTCCACAAGCATCTTCTCTATTGTCTTCTGAAATACTTGACTTTTTCTTGCTAATCTTTTCAGTGATCAATTTCTCCTCTGTTCCATCTTTCCAGGCTGAACTTTACTGCACATTCCTTTCTGGCCAAACTCAAAATGTTTTTAATCATTCTCCTGAGTTCCTTCCTCTTGATTCTCTATGTAAATCTGGCTAAACTTCCCCAGTGGTAGCCATGTCCCTGCCTTAACATTCGACTGTCTTCACATTTCTTCTACAAGATTAATTACTCTGTCGCCCTTAATCTTAGTCTCAGGCATAGTATCCAGACATGAACAAAATGCAGACAACTTTCCACCAAGCCATAAAACACACTGTCTGGAGTCCGAGAGCCTTCTTCCCAGCAGAAACCTCCTAAACCTGGTTTTTCCCACCATCATTTCTTTCAGCATGCTGGTCCCCTGAGCTCTGACCAGAAACTCCCATCAAGTAAAGCCTACAGTTGTCCTAGCCCTACTTTTTCATTTGGCATCTACAAACCTTTACTAACTCTTCCCTTTTCTGCAAACCAGCTCCAAAGGCTCCTAAACCACATGGTCAAGTACAGTCACAGCTTACAACCCCACTTCTCTGGTACCAAATTCTGTCTTAGCTCCTTTTCTCTCATTGATAAGACAAAATACTCTACACCCAAAGTTAAAGAGGGAAAGTATTATTTAGCTCACAGTCTGTAGAGCTTCCAGACCACAATCTGCTGGTTTCAAGGCAAGGTGGCACAGCAGACAGACACTGGAGAAAGTTCATGGCACACAGAAGACACCTAAAGCAGTAAGAGATCTTGAAAGTATCTTTCTGCTCATTTTATATTGTATCTAGATTACTAGGACTAAGGTAGTACCAAACCAATCAGTGGACTGATTTAGTAATCACATGTCCTTACTCCCAGCAACATATACTCTCAATCCAGTCACCTCTGAAAAAGCCCCACCTATGACTCTGTGAGGATTTAGGGGGATATATAGACACAAGCCATAACAACCTATAATCTCAGCACCCTGAAAGTCAGAGGCAGGAGGATCACCTGTTCAAGTCCAGCCTGGGCAGCATATGACTGAGCAAGATCCTGTTTCAAAATTTTTTTTAAAAGGGCTGGAGATTTAGCTCAGTGGTTTCAGTACCTGCCTAGCAAGTGCAAAGTCCCTGGTTCAATCCCTGATAACCACATACAGCAATACTGGGCGTGGTGGCTCATGCGCACCAGCAATCAGTACCACATACCACAAATGCCGGGTTTGGTGGCTCAAACCTGTAATCCCAGCACTCGGGAGGCAGAGGCAGGAGGATTGCTGAGTTCGAGGCTTGCCTGAGCTACATAGGGAGCTCAGAGCCAGCCTGAACTACAAAGGGAGACCCTGTCTCAAAAAAAAAATTTTTTTTTAAAAAAGGACTGGGGACATAGCACAGTACAAAGCCCCTGGGTTCAATCCCCAGAATCACCACCACCCCAAAACAAGTGGTTGTTTAAGATCAGAAATATATGACCAGTAGATGGCTCATTTCTGAAAAGTTATCTGTTTACCAATCTCTCATTTGAGTATTAAGAATTTGTAAAATTAGGGCATTAATGTCCTAGAAAATTGATTTAATTAGTAGTTACTAATTGAAATTCTGTAAAAAAGATTGATTTTTGCTAGGGCAAATGGACCTAAATGTGTGTCTGTATAAACTTCCCTTCAAATATACCACTCTGTCTAGTGTAAGTCTGAAAGGATAAAGAAAGTAGAATTAGGGTAGAAATAATATCAGCTGGTGAAGGAACGGAGATACACAAATAGGTACTCTGATCATTTTTAAATTAAAAGATTTGCTAACAGAGAGCAAGGAATGATTAAACAAGAAATCATTACAAAAGGACTTTATTAGGGCCAACACAATAATAGAATGAGTCTAAGGATTTGGCTGGAAAGCCACTGGGCCTTTTAAAGCAGCAGAAGTCCAAAGTCACGCATTTGAGTATCACTCTGTGAGAGATTTTGGAAGGAAGAAGGGCCAGGGATTACAGCACCATGATAGTCCATACATAAGTAAGCCTCCTGCCTCCTCTCCTCAACCCAACTCTGTGAATCTGAGACCTGAGAGGACCAGAGTGAAATATCTCCCCCTTACTACAGAACTTTAACCCTTTGGTTACAGATCTGGCCTCTGTGCACTTACATCTCCTAGTCATACACAAGGAATGTTGCTTTTGAGAAATCAACCATTATCAGAGTTTCTACCAACATGTAAAGTGAATAAAATTATACCCTCTATTACAATAACTGCATCTTTGACCTTATCTGGCACCAGCTGTCTTTTAGAAAGTTATAATCCATCATTTGGAATATTTGTTGGATAGAAAAGAGTCTAATTAGAAATTGTATATAATGAATACATATTTTCAAGGCTTATGAGTCACATGAATATAAAATCTTTAAGTTGGGAGAAGGGGAACATTTTCCATCATTCCTGATAATTATAGAACTAGGTATTTCAAGATCGCAATATAATGTATGCAAAGTTCACTTTTATTTTGAAGCTATAATTTCTTGTTAAGTTTAATGACTATTATCTGGGCTACCAAGAAATAGCAAGGAGTGCCAGGCGTGGCGGCTCACGTCTGTAATCCCAGCACTTGGGAAGCAGAGACAGGAGGATTGCTGAGTTCGAGGCTTGCCTGGGCTACATAGTGAGCTCAGGGCCAGCCTGAACTATAAAGCGAGACTCTGTCTCAAAAAAAGAAAGAAAGAAAGGAAGAAAGGAAGAAAGAAAGAAAGAAAGAAAGAAAGAAAGAAAGAAAGAAAGAAAGAAAGAAAGAAAGAAAGAGAGAGAGAAAGAGAGAAAGAAAGAAAGAAAGAGCAAGGAATACAGTGTCCATATAGATATTAGCTGACCTGAAATAATCAGATAAAAATAATGAAATACACACGACATGGAATTGGAGTCATTTAGGTTTTTGAACATTCTACATAGAACAGTAATGGAAGGACATGCCAGACAAAACTGTCAAGGTAATTTTGTAGAAGAATTAATTTTTAGAGCAGACAGTTAAAGCAGCAGGTAGATGCCTGAATTATGACCATCAGTTGAGAATATGAACAAGGTTTTTGGCTTCTATAGTAGCTTTTTGCTCTTAATATTTCTTTCCTAGCCCTGTTTGGACCAAGAATTACTTTCAACTCAGAATCTTAGATATAGACCCAAACACGTTAAGTCTGTGCTTTTAAAAAAGAGGCCAGCCGGGCGTGGTGGCTCACACCTGTCATCCCAGCACTTAGGAGGCAGAGACAGGAGTATTGCTGAGTTCAAGGCTTGCCTGGACTACATAGTGAGCTCAGCGCTAGGCTGAACTACAAAAGCGAGACCCTACCTCAAAAAAAAAAAAAAAAAAAGAGGCCAGTGTCTGACGGCAGGCACCGTGTCCTGGTGGAGCTCGCTCTCCCCGAGAGGCCAGGGCCTGGTAGGACAGACAGGTTAGCCAAGACCCAAGTTGGTATCAACTACTGCACATCAAAACAAGCGGCCTCCTACATAGACTTCCTGGCATTAATCGGGCCTTTACTTCCTTCATTATCATTTTTAACCGTTTGGGGGCCACCGCCAAAATTTTGGAATTTGTCCAGATTGGTCTCAAAACCAAGCTGTGTGTTCTTTCCCAGGTAAATCTAGCCACAATGCGGAGCGCAACCTTTCGTGGCACAATGTATGGTCTGCTCAGGAAAACAGGGTGCCACGGTATCAAAGTAACCTGCGCAGTCAGTAAAGCACAATACTGCGCTCACGTCCAAATTTTAAATGAAGATCTAGAGAGCTGAGTTTTATGCACTTTAAAAATAGTCTATTTCAACCCAGCTCGCTCCAGCTTTCTTCAGGATTTGGGAGGAGCTGCAGGGTTTTAGCCAGTAATCAAGTACCAAAGGGAAGAGGGCTCGGAGAAGCAGGAAGCTCTTCACCTCGAAAGAGATTGGAATCCTTGACGATTCTGTCCCAGATGTGAGCAGCTGCTGCACCGGGCCCTAGGCGCTCTCGGCGCTCTCGTGTCTCTATCCTGGAATGCCCTGACCTAAAAAATATATATATATTTAAAAAAAAAAAAAAGCCCTTCAACTGAACTGAACCTGATGGGGAGTGAAAAGCCAGGAGAAGATCTGGGGACAGCTTCCGTCTGCGGGCACTTCCTGGTTCCCTTCGCCGCCCGCGTGGACTCAAGTGTGCGAGTGGCGAGAAGAGGCGCGGCCCCGGGTCGCAAGGCGGCTTCTGCCCGCCCTCTGGCGGTGCCTCCCGAGGCTGGCAGGGAAAGGGCTGGCAGACACCGGTGCGCCAGGAGGGGGCGGTCGGTGCGCTTCTGGCCCCGCCTGCGAGGGAAGGGGCCGCACGCGAAGCCAGTCACTCGTGAATCCAGACGAAGTGGGGTCCCGGAGGACCCCGAGTTCATAGGTGCGGGGTGTAAAAGGGCGTCAAGTAGGAGGGCCCGAGGAAGGGCGCGAAGGAGCTCCCGGAGGCGGCCGTTAGCGAGAAGGAAGCGGCGGCCGGGAAGAGGACGTTGGCCGCAGAGTAGGAGGGAAAGGTCTGGAAGGTCAGAGCGCCGGGGCCCGGCGGCCCGGGACTGCCCCCCGCGCCGCCCCCGCAGGTTCCCGCCGCCGCGCCCAGGGTCCCGGGCTGCGCCGCGCCGCCTCCCGCCTGCGCCGCGCCGTCGGCTCCCGGGTTCTGCTTCTTCCACTTGGTCCGGCGGTTCTGGAACCAGATTTTGACCTGCGTCTCGGTGAGGCTGAGCGACAGCGCTAGGTTCAGGCGCTCGCACACCGAGAGGTAGCGCGTGGCCCGGAACTTGTTCTCCAAGGCCACCAGCTGCTCGTAGGTGAAGGCGGTGCGCGCGCGCCGGGGCTTGGCGCCGCTGGGCTCTGCTCGCCGGCGCCGGGGCCGCGGGGAGCCGGGCGAGCCCGGGGAGCCCGCGAGGCCGCTCTCGCCGTCCGCGCCGCACTCGGCAGCCGCCGGTGCGGCCACCCGGGCCCCGGGGGAGCGCGTCCGGCCCGTCTGCAGGTGCGCAGCCCGCTCCCGCCGCCGCCCCGCGTCGTCCGTGTCCTCTTCATCCTCTTCGGCCTCGCAGCCCTCCAGCGGGGAGGCTGGGCCAGCGCCTGAGCCAGCGGCATCTAGAGGAGAAAGGGCCGGTGACCAGAAGCCCGGGAAGAGCCCAGTCTCCAGACCTCCCCTTGTCCTCCGCTGAGGACGGCTCGCTCTCCAGTCCATCCCTCAGTCTGTCCCAGCTGTTCGCTCCTTCACCACTAGACCCGCACAACCTCACAAGACGGAGCCTTAGGAAGATGGCACCCCTGCCCTTTACAAATCTGCCACCTAGTAGGCATTTAAGAAGCGTATGTTAAATGAAGGAACCCTACCTCGAATCGAGAGAGGATAGTGACCTTATTAGGCAACCTTGGGTGGGGGTCGCTGTACATTAAGACATCGAGGCGTAAAGTGCATTTAGTGGTGTGCCTCCCCAGTCGCTAGAAGCCTATTTTGGGACTCCTAGCAATTAAAAAAGAAGTTATTAAGCCCCCTCCCCTTAAAGTGAAATTCCCCCTTTCCCATCTTCTCTCTCCTGCCGTGTTAATAGAGTTTCAGATTTGTGCGGGGCCGGATCGATAGATGTCATCTATTAAAGGTAAGTTTTAATCGAACAATATTAGGATCAGACAGGGAAAGGGGGTTTGAAGTCGGTACCTGCAAGCTGCGGGCAGGAGATATGCAGGCTCCAGTAATAGAATATCGATCATGGGGGTGAAGAGAGAGGAGGGAGGCCCCTCTGAGAGAAGATCCGAACAATTACCCGGCCCGCGGCAGGGGCCCAAGCGCGGCCTCCAGAGGCGCCGCGGCCGGGCCGGGCCGGGCCGGGACAATCACCTCCAAACTTGGGAAGGAGCAGAGGGCTGCGCAGCCGCCAGCTCACTCGGGACCTGAAGTCTTGACCCTCGATGTCCCTCCAAGCAGTCCCGTGCCCCTGTGCCACCTGGCACAATTTCTTCTTTCATTGTTCCTCCAGCTAGAAACTTTCCTGGGTCCTTCCTTAGTTTTCCCCCAGCATTAAAGGTAAGTTTAAAAGGGTTTCGAGAGGAAGTGCCAATAATGTCCCCTCACACCAGCCAGGTCCCTGTCCTCCGTCCAGGCTTGTGTCTGGGCACGAAAATCCAAGGAGCAGCGAAGTCATGCAGGTGTCTCCAGCGGTTGGAAATGGGCACCTGACCTGGGGACTCAGCAGGATTCTGGGTGAAGCCCGTGGCCTCGGCTCCCTCGTCCGTGCACTGAGGTTAATGATGCTGCCTGCTTCCAGGGTTTCAGGTTTACTTTTATCCCACCCCTGAGCCTAGGTTCTAGTGCGCAGTGAGCGCGTTAAACGCCTACTAAATGTCTGCGCCTGCAAGGTGGGGCTCTGGGTGTTAGTTTCCATTGCTAAGGAGACAGCAAGTTACAACCCTGACAAATCCCAGCCCCCGACCCCCGGGAACCTCTTTTCTATCTCAAGCCTATTCCGAGGAGAGAGCTACGCTTTGCACCTGCTCCGGTGTGCCTTCCCTCTTTGCAAAGATGCCGCGAAGGGCCATTTTCTAGGCCCAGGCTCTTTGCGGCACCTGGGCCGGGGCCACCTCCCATTCTTACCAGTGGTCTCCTGCTGTCGGACCAGGTCTCCAGGTCTGGCTTCCTTCGCTGCTTCGACCTCCACCAAACTTTTCTTGGCTTCCTGGGGAGCGAGGCGCACCGCCGGGAGTGCGGCGCGGGTGAATTTTTGTGGATCCAGTATGTCCAGGACCGAGAAGGATATCTTGTGGTGGGAGGGAGCCGCCTTGGCCCCGCCATCCTGCCATGCCAACATGCCCGCCGCCTGTGCACCCGGGAGGGCGGCGAGCTGTCCCGGACGGCGGCGCTCGGGCTCGTCTCCAGCTGCGGCTTGGCCGCAGGTCTCTAACCGCTAGCCGGTTCGCACCGCCAAGGGAAGGTGGGGAGGGGACGGGGAGGCGGGGCGGACGGAGAGCCGCGGGGGGCTGCGCGCCGATTGGCACTCGCGGGGCCCAGGCCCCCGCCCCGTGCGGGGCGAGCTAGCGGCAGCCTCGGGACTACCCGGCGCCGCGCGGGGCCGCTGGCCTGGGCTGGGGGAGAAACCACCCTCTAGTACGCGCACGGGCCTGCGGGGACAGCGCGGCCGGTTCCTCGAGCCCCCGCCCCACCCTCGGAAACTGGAAGTGCGTACAGGAGTCTTCCATCCCGCCAATCCCCCGGTGCACCCCACACCCCCTCTCATTGGAGTCTGCACTCTCCTTGGTGCACTTGCCTTGGACTTGAGGATATTACTGAAGCCAGCACAGATCGCTTCAAAGCAACGCTCAGCACATCTCCTGCCCAACAGTGAGCAACAGTAATAGCTACAGACTCACTTACCTCGGATTTAAAAGCTCTCGGGTCGATCTTTTGAGTCCCTGAACATCCCTGGGAGATGGGCGTGGCCTGGCCCAGAACTACATCTAAGTTTTAAAGATGAGGAAATGAAGGCTCAAAGATGACCTACCCAGGATCACTGGTAGCTGATAACAGTCTGGGTCAGACCACTGCTCACTCTTTCTCTCTTTCTCTCTCTGTCTCCTTCTTTCCTTCTTTCTCTTTCTTTCTGTCTTGCTTTCTTTCGTGCATCCTTCCGATTTGAAACAAGAAAGGAAAGTCCTGCCCCGTATCAGTCTTTCTCCTCCACGCCGCAGCCCAGCAGGGCTAAAAGTAGGAAGCGTTTTGGGGAGGAGTCTGCACCCACCGACCTGGCTCTGGGCTCAAAGCCAGGGGAGAGGCCTGGGGTGGCTGCCCTAGTTTGTTGTGACCCTGAAGAGAACCAGCCGTGCGGGTCAGGCCTTCACAGTCACATATTTGGTCATCTGCGTCAGCAATTGTGTCTCTTGAAATAGACCGCTTCTCCAACCCCAAGAAAAGTTAATAGAGCGCATGTGGTTTTAGTGTAAGATCAGAGAAGAATGGCAACTGAAACGGCCCCCTCCCACTCCCCAATTCCCCTGGATGGCAGCAAGCATTGGCAATTGGAGAGGTTTTTACCAGCCACACCCACATAAACATTCCTTCTATTGTCACTTGGAGTCTGGGAGGACTAAGCGTTTATTTCAGGAGCAAATTCTGAGACTTCCTCTAGCCTCTCCACCTAGCACCACCTCCAACTCCGCTGTGCCTTTCTTCCCTGCCCCATGCGGTTCCAAAACAATGACTTGCCAATTAATATTGTCTGAGCACGTAAGAAGTAGGAAGAGGAGGAGAACCCTTCTCATTAAAGTGCTGGGACTGCTAATCCCATCTGTTATTGAAGAGGTGGCCTTAAAGGACAGCTCCTTGTAGCTTTTCTCATTCAAGCCTTTTAGCCCCTCACAGAGGTGGCTACCAAATTCCCTGTGGACTTTAAAGCCTCACCGAAATTCAAGCTAGCTCCAGACCTACGGTGAAGATGGATCGTGTTTTTAAAGCTCAGGAAAGGAAGTGCCCTGCCCAAGCCCACAGGATGCCGCCTACCAAAGGGGATGCATATACCTTGTGAAGCCCAGGAAAGATACTGCCTAGTACTAAAAGGCAGCACCCACAAACGGGGACTGCCGAGTCACAGAACTTAACTGAATACAGATGGGGGGATGTTTTCTGTTTGCACAACTCTTTCTCACATAGTTCTCGCTTGCTTTTGTTTGAAAAATCTTTCCTTTTCTTTCTCTTCCTTTCTCCTACTGACTCTAGCATCTACCTTTTCCTCCTGTGTTGGGGGGTTTGAATTTATGTTCTTCAGAGAAGCTAGGGGTAGATCTCTGTAAGATCACCTAGGAATGGAAATGCTGTCCTACACTTCATCCTGCAGCCTCTGGAAGAAACACTGAGATCATTTCGCAGGGCTAGACGGACTGGCTTTCCAGAGGGCACTCATGCCCAAACCAGAGGGACAGGGAAGGCCCCTCAGACAAAGAAGAACAGCCCAAGCTGAGATATTTTATTGGACTTTAAAAATTGCCTCAAAAATTTGTGTTTAAAATTTGTGTTGTTGGGCTGGAGGGTTAGCTGAGTGGTTCTGGCGCCTGCCTCGCAAGCGCAAGATCCTCAGTTCGATCCCCGGAAACCACATACAATGCTGGGCGTGGAAACTCACACCCACCAACAATCAATACCACATACCACAGTGCCGGGCATGGTGGCTCATGCCTGTCGTCCCAGCACTCAGGAGGCAGAGACAGGAGGATTGCTGAGTTTGAAGCTTGCCTAGGCTACATAGTGAGCTCAGGGCCAGCCTGAACTACAGAGTGAGACTCTGTCTCAAAAAAAAAAAAAAAATTTGTGTTGGGCAGGAGATTTAGCTCAGTGGTTCCAGCACCTGCCTAGCAAGCCCAAAGGCCCTGGTTCGAACCCTACTAACCACATACAGCAATACCAGGCATGGTGACTCACACACACCAGCAATCAGTACCACATGCCACACTGCCAGGCATGGTGGCTCACACCTGTAATCCCAAGATTTGGGAGGCAGAGGAAGGAGGACTGCTGAGTTTGAAGCTTGCCTGGACTACATACATAGTGAGCTCATGGCCTGCCCGAACTATAAAGCAAGACCCTGTCTCAAAAAAAAA
>PVIC010044463.1:0-15005 GCA_004025085.1 Thryonomys swinderianus
TCAGTCTAAAAAAGGAGGAGAAAGACCTTTACTCTGAAACTATAGGACTCTGAAAAATGAGATAGAAAAGGATATGAGAAAGTGGGAGGACATCCCCTGTTTCTGGGTAGGGAGAACCAACATTGTTAAAATGGCTATACTTCCATGACTGCTACACAGATTCAATGCAATTCCAATTGAAATACCAACACTATACTTCACAGAACTAGAGAAAATAATCCAAAAATTCATCTGGAACCACAAGAGACCTAGAATAACAAAAACAGTTCTAAGCAACCATGATACAGCAGGGTGTATTACAATCCCCAACTTAATACTCTACTATAAAGCCACTGTGATAAAAACTGTATGGTACTGGCAAAGTAACAGACCCAAGGACCAGTTGAATAGATTAGAAGATCCAGACACAACCCCGGATACACTAAGCCATCTTATCTTTGACAAAGGAACCAAACATCCTCAACTGGAGGAAAGAGAGCCTCTTTAACAAATGGTGCTGGAAAAACTGGGCTTTAACCTGCCAAAACCTTAAGCTAGATATATCTCTTTCAGTATGCACAAAACTAAATTCACAATGGATTCAAGACTTAAACATTAAAACAAAAACAATAAACCTACTAGAAAACAGGTTTGGTAAAACTCTTGGAGACATTGGCTTAGGCAGAGACTTTATGAATAAAACCTCTATAGCAAGAACTAGCAGAAAGAATCAACAAATGGGACCTCATCTTACTTAAAAGCTTCTGCACAACAAAAGAAATCACTGGCACTGCTAAAAGACAACCAACAACCTGGGAAAAAATCGTCACTAGCTATTTTTCAGGCAAAGGGCTATTACCTATAATGTACAAGGAACTTAATCAAATCGGTCTCCCCAAGTTTAAAGACCCAGTTCAGAAATGGGCATCTGACACTTCTCTGAGGTAGAAGTCAAAGCGCCAAGAAGCATATGAAGAAATGTTCAACATCGGTGGTAATTCGAGAGATCCAGATGAAAATAACACTGAGATTCCATCTCACTCTACAAAGAATGGCCACTATTACAAAATCAACCAACAATAACTGCTGGTGAGGCTGTGGGGAGAAAGGAACCCTCTCCACTGCTGGTGGGACTGTAGACTTGTGCAACCATTTTGGAGATCTGTGTGGAGATTCCTCAGAAAACTAGGACTAGATGTCCCATTTGACCCTGGTAGTCCCCTGCTAGGAATATACTCAAAGAAATTTTAAAAATCACATTGGAAAGACAGATGTATACCCTTGTTCAGAGCAGCTCATTTCGTGATAGCCCAGTCTTGGAAACAACCCAAATGCTCATCAGCTGGAGACTGGATAAAGATGTTCTTTTTTTTTTTTTATTTTGCTTTTTGGAGACAGGGTCTTGCTTTGTAGTTCAGGCTGGCCCTGAGCTCACTATGGTGCCCAGGCAAGCCGCCACGAACTCAGCAATCCTCCCGTCTCTGCCTCCCGAGTGCTGGGATTACAGGCGTGAGCCACCAGGCCCAGCATTATATGTGGTAACCGGGGATCGAACCCAGGTCCTTATGCTTGCGAGGCAGGCACCGGAACCACTGAGCTAACCCTCCGGCCCAAGATGTTCTTTTTTTTTAATGGAGTATTATTCTGCCATAAAGAGTGACAAGATTGATTCATTTATGTGCAAATGGAGACACCTGGAGGACACATTAATAAGTGAAATAAATAGAACACAGGTATGCAAATACCAGATCTTTTCTTTGATATAAGTACCTGTAGAAGTAAGGGAGCTCTAGAATGTATGATAGTTTTTGTAGAATGGGAAATGTCCAGTAGGAAATTGGTGTGGGAATGTAATGAGGGGAAGGAATAAATATGATTTAGAAAAAAATATGAGTATGTATATAGCGGGTAGGGAGGGGGTGGGTGGGCAGGGATATGGGTAAAAATGAGAATTGACCTGTGTCACATATTGGTACAGAGTCCCCAATGTTTTGTGTGATTGTGAGCTGTGTATATAGTGTACCAATAAAGTTTACTGAATAATGCAAAAAAATAATAGCATGGTACTAGCAAAGAAACAGACCTGAGGATCAGTGGACTAGATTAGAACATCCAGAAATAATGCCTTATATAATAAGCCACATCATCTTGGACAAAAGAGCCAAACATCCTCAATGGAGGAAAGATAGCCTCTTTAACAAATGGTGATGAATAAACTGGGCTTCAACCTGCCAAAGACTAAAGCTAGATCCATTTCTTTCATTGTATACTAAGCTAAAATGAAAGTGGATGAGAGACCTCAAAATTAAGATAGAGACTCTAAACCTCCTGCAAACAGGTTCAGTTTAGGTTAAGACTTTATGAACAAAAGCTTTATAGCATGAGAACTACCAGAAGAAATTAACAAATGGGATCTCTTTTTATTAAAATGCTTCTGCACATCAAAAGAAACCATCAGCAGAGCAAAAAAGCAACCAACAATATGGGAAAAAATATGGGAACAATATGGGAAAAAAACAGTAATTCCTTATGTAAATGGCTACCATCTAGAATATATAGAGCTCAAGAAACCTGTCCCCCCCAAATTTAAAGACCCAATCCATAAATGTTCATCTGAAATGAACAGACACTTTCAGGGAAAGAAGTAAAAGCAGCTAAGAAGCATATGAACAAATGCTTAATGTCCCTGGCCATTCGAGAGAAGCAGATGAAAACTCTGAGATTTCATCTCACTCCACAAAGAATGGCTCCACAAAGTATCTCGAATTTAGCCAGCAACAAATGCTGGCGAGGTTGCAGAGCAAACAGAACCCTTCTCCACTGTTGGTAGGAATGTAGACTAGTCCAACTGTTATAGAGATCAATTGGAGATTCCTCAAAAAACTCAGATTAGAGGTTCCATTTGACCCTGCTATTACCCTGATGAGGATATACACAAGAGAATTACAAGATTCCTATTACAGTGACATATGTTCACCCATTTTTATAGCAGCTCAGTTTGTGATAGCTAAATCTTGGAAACAACCTAAATTCCTATTAACTCTCAACTGGAAAAAGAAGATGTGGGTTTTTTTTTTTTAACAAAATGGAGTATTACTTAGCCATAAAGAATGATTAGATTGAATCATTTATACTCAAATAGATGTACTTTCAGCACATACTCATAAGTGAAATAAATAGGTTACAGATGTGTAAATATCATATATTTTCTCTGGTATGAGAAACTAAAGTTATAAATGTGTTCTAGAATGCATTATTGATATTGTGACATAGTAAATATTGAAAGGATATTGGGGTTTGGGTAAACAATAAAGAAAAAATTTGAGGGTGATAAAAAGGAAACAATGCATGTGTATATAGGGATGGGGTGAGTTAGGGTGAGTAGAGGAGGGGGAAAAATGAGAATTAAGTTGTGTCATATACTGATATAAATTCTTAATGTGGAGTGTAATTATGATGTGTATATATAATGTACCAATAAAAAAGACATAAAACAGTTGATACACGGAATGATTTTTTAAGCTCCAGCACACTGAAGGATCTACTACAGTTTTGGTAATATCACATTATGTATCTCACTTCTATGGTTTGAGAGTCTCAAAACTCATGCTGAAATTTTACCTCTATTGTAAGTATTCAATAATGTGACCTTAGAATTTGGAGGATAAACCTTGGGAATGTAGTTAAGGTCAAATGAGACTATGAGGGAGCATCTGAAATGAACAGACACTTCTCAGGGGCAGAAGTCAAAGCAGCCAAGAAGCATTTGAAGAAATGTTCAACAACACTGGTCATTCAAGAGATGTGGATGAAAACAACACTGAGATTTCATCTCACTCCACAAAGAATGGCTGCTATTGTGAAATCAACCAACAATAAATGCTGCTGAGGCTGTGGAGAGAAAGGAACCCTTCTCCACTATTGGTGGGATTGTAGACTTGTGCAACCATTGTGGAGATCTGTGTGGAGATTCCTCAGAAAACTAGGACTAGAAGTTCCATTTGACTCTGCTATCCCCCTGCTAGGAATATACCCAAAGGAATTTTAAAAATCACATTGGAAAGACAGGTGTACATCCTTGTTCATAGCAGCTCAGTTCATGATAGCCCAGTCTTGGAAACAATCCAGATGACCATCAACTGGAGACTGGATAAAGAAGATGTGATTTTTTTAATAAAATGTAGTATTACTCTGCCATAAAAAATGAAAAGATTCATTCATTTATGTGCAAATGGATACACCCTGAGGACACACTAGTAAGTGAAATAAATAGATCCCAGATATGTAAATACCATATCTTTTCTCTGGTATGAATATCTGAAGATGTAAATGAGTTCTAGAATGTAATGATAGATTTTGTAAAATAGAAAATACTCAAAGGGAATGTAGTGGGGGAACCTAATGAGGGGAAAGAATAAATATGATTTTGAAGGAAAAAGAAATACCATTTATATAAGGGGTGGGGTTTTGTGGATCGATAGTGATATGGGTAAAAATGAGAATAAACTGTCATATATTGGTACAAACTACCCAATGTTGAGTGTGATTGTGAACTCTATATAAAATGTACCAATAAAAAATTCAATTAAAAAATGAGACTATGAGGGTGAGGCCATCATCTAGTGGGACTCTGACCTCAGGAAGTAAAGGTTTGATATTCCATCTGGTCATATGATATTCTGTGCTCATTCAGAACTTTGAGGAGTGGTCCTGTAACTAAGAAGGAGTCCCCAGATGAGGCCATCTGATCATTTTATACTTCCTGAGCCTTTGTGAACTATGGACTGAATAAGTCTTTCTTTCTGATAACTGATTCAATCAGGTATATAGTTAAAATAGTAGAAAATGGATTTAGATCTCACCATTCCAGTGCCATGGAGAAATCTTTATTCCATCGTGAGTGTCTGTCCTCCACTACAAGCTCCTCAAATACTGTGATGCTGTGGGAAGTCCCATGGCTGGGGTGAGGGAACAGCACATCCCAGGGAAACTGGGGCCAACCAAGCCTGAGAACCAGGCCCTTAAACAGAAGAGATGAAACAAATTTATCAGCAATAGTTTGGCATTTAATCAACACTTTTGAAAGCCTTGCTCTTTTTTGGGGTTTAGGATTCCTCATACTAGAGAGAGTTTTGAAAATCCTCTGAATTCAATTTATTCATCACACTTTAAAACATCAATGACCTATTCATACATATTCATACATATGTGGGTGTGCCACATGGCAATTTAGTGTGATCTGGCCTCTGCTTTTCAAAAGCTCACAACAAATACACGTCTAATATTCTTCACTTTCACCCTATTTGCAAAATATTTTCTTCTTGCAGGAACCTCTGGCATCTTGCATCAAATGACCACTGATTTATATGTCTGTACAGTTTCTGGGCCTTCTTGATGCTTGAGTTAAGAGGAAGTTAGAGAGATGGAAGAAAATTAGCCAAACATCTCACATGACACCACTGACTGCTGACTTAGTCACTCATCTATTCAACACATTTTTATTGGGCTCCTTAGGGTGCTAGGAATTGTAGGATGTGAAGCTGAACAAGCAAATACCTGCCCTCCAAAGATTCACCATCCAATGGGGATGGGGATTTCCTGCAGTACAAGGAAGTGATAATAAACTTCATGGTGGAGTAAACACTTAAAAGAAAAAAAGAAACACAAACAGCTTGACAGAGGCTGCCCTCCCCAGGAGTCTTCCAGCTTCAGCCCCACATCCCCTCCTATTCCCCTACCCTGGCTCCATCCAACCTTCATTATCTCTGCCCTCCTCCCCTTCTATGCAGCCCCCACATCTCCCTTTTCTAGAGATCTTTTCAGTGTTTCTCTACTCCTCTGGGTGCTGTTCATGAAGTCAAAGTGGAGGCAGCAACCCTCCCTTATCTGTGAGAGATTCATTCCATTGACCTCCAGCAGATGCCCAGAAATTTAGATGGTACTATGCCCTATGCACACAGTGTTTTACCCCCATCTGTACAAGCTGCAAGCATTTATAAATAAGGCACCATGCAATATTTTCTGTAGGTCTTAGCAAGCTCAACATATTACTTTTGTCTTTACTTACAGAAAAGTTTTTGAAGTCTTACTTAACTTCTTTTTTTTTTTTTTTTGAGACAGGGTCTCGCTTTGTAGTTCAGGCTGACTCTGAGCTCACTATGTAGCCTAGGCAAGCCTCGAACTCAGCAATTCTCCTGTCTCTGCCTCCTGAGTGCTGGGATTACAGGAGTGAGCCACCATGCCCAGCTTGAAGTCTTACTTAAAAGGAGCACTTTCTGGCTTCTTTTTGGCATCTCCAAGTTGCTCCTTTTGTGCTTTGAAGCTATAATTAAGTAAAATAAAAGTTGAAGACAAGCACTGCAATACTATGACAGTCACGACAACCTAGATGACACCCAGATGACTAATGGGTGGAGAACATATTAGCATTTATAGTTAGTTCTGGAATGTTCCCAAACACTCACATGTTAAAGGCTGCTGGTGGTATTTGGAGGTGGTGTAAATTTTAGATTACCATTTGGATAGGATGGGTCATGGGGACCAGGCCTTTGATGGACATATCTTATGCCTGGCCTCTACCGTTTTCAAGCTCTCTTCCCCTTCCTGGCTTCCTGGCTGCTGCTGTGAGGTGAGCCACTTTCCTCCTTCATGCCCTTTTGCCTTGACTCCTCCACTTCAGAGCAATAAGTCAGCCTCCCATGGACTGTAACCTCTGAAACCATGGAACAAAACAAATCATTCCTCCTCTTAAGCTATTTATGTCATGTATTTTATCACAGTGATGAGCTAACACAGGGATAAGTCACTTCTCAGCTGTGATGAAATAGCTATTCAGAATGGTACAAAATGAAAACCATGTGAAATGTTTACTTCTGCCCTTTTCTATTTAACATCTGCAGACTATATTTGACCACGGCTAACTGAAAATTTAGAGACAAGGTGGAGCCACTATAAGTGTATGTGAGAGGGGACTGGAGGACACTGGCTTCCCAGCAGGACACAACCCATAGGACCTTTCAATATGTAAGGCATGTTATTGTTAATCTTGTGCTGTGCCTGACTTATAAATTAAACTTTCTCATAGATGCCTTATACAATAAAAATCATTGTATATGCAAGACTTGGTACTATTCCCAGTTCTGGTCATTCGCTGGGGTCTTAGAATGCTTCCTTCATGGATAAAGGAGGGCTCCTGTCTTTGTTCTGCCTTCACCTGTCAGACCTGTCATCTTCACGCATCTGAAGCCCACTACATTTTTATCATCTTGGATTCCCAGGGATCTCTACAGGAGTCCAGTGTCAAACCTTCTGCCTGTCCCCAGGTTGTCTCAAGGCTCATCTGTGTCAAGACATGGTGCCCATGTCTGTACCCCTTGGGGCGGAAGTCAGCTTTCCTTCCCAACATTTTCTCTGGACTCTTTAAAGGGAACCTGTAGCATGTCCTAAAAGGCATCTTTGTGGAAAAGACTTCCTACAATCCTAGAAATTGCTTGCAAGCTTCTGAGAGAGATAAATACACCCATACACAATTACACAGTCCTCTGCCATCAGACTCAGGGACGGAAGAAAGAGCCCAAAGAAGGTGATATCTGAGCTGAAGCTGGCAGACATCAGCCTGATAGGGCAGAGCCCGAGAAGATGGTAAGTATGAAAGACTGGGGGAAAAGAAGACGTCTACATTTTTAGTTGAGCTGTGAACATTAAATGTTTAAAAATCTGCCTTTTCTGAGTTTCCCCAAATGAGAATGTAGACTCCAATTGTAGGAATAAGGCTCTAAAGATGCATCTTGCCTTTGTGCTTTCATGGCCTGTGAGACCCACAGGCCTCACTGTGAGCAGGTGTGTGCACACAGCCAGGCAGGTCCCACTTGAGGGATGCTCTTCACTAAGTTGCTTGCCTCTGGGTGGGAAAGCACAGGACTTCTGCAGGTGCACAGAGTCAGGTGGTCAAGGATATGAGCTTTGTGGGAGTAGCCTCTGTTTCTTTGTATTGCAGGAAGGGAGGCCTGCTTATACACTCTATCACTCTGTTAGTGCCAAGCCTCACACTTATGCTGCTCAGGTCTCCTCTGTGGGAAGTAGAGGCAATGCCTGAAGGGGAAAGGTCAGCTTAGTTGTCAGGCAGGCCAGCCCTCTGCAGGAGCTCCAGCACACTTCAGGTCTTGCTCACTCGCGACCATCCTGAGAAGAAAAGGAGAAGGGATAATGTTGAGGTGCTGGCGCCATGTCTCCAGCTTTCCAGACACAAGCCAGGCAGACAAAGCAAAACCTGACCTGGTCTGCGGTGATTGTTCTGCTCACTACTGTGCACACTCCCTTCATTCCTTTAATTCATGGTGCTTTCTAAACTACCACACATGCAAAGTGTGCAGAAAGATATGCTCTTCTGACTGTGTGTGTTTTGCCATGTTTCCCACATGTGTTTTTGTAAACCACGACTGTTCAGATACACACTTGAAGGATTGCATGTGTCTTTTCTTTCCCTGCCCTGACGCCAGAGTGCCTGGTCTTTAACTTTGGCATTGAATACTTCTGTATATGTTTTAAAAACTTTTGTTACACAGTAGAAACTTTTGCTATAAACATGTGTATATAGATGTTTATTTGTGTATATGCATATATACCCATATATTGTAAATACCCTTATTTTTATTATAAAAAAATTATGGTGAATATTTTTTTTTGAGACAGGGTCTCACTTTTGTAGTTCAGGCTGGCCCTGAGCTCACTATGTAGCCCAGGTAAGCCTTGAATTTAGCAGTCCTCCTGTCTTTGCTTCCCGAGTGCTGGGATTACAGACATGAGCCATCATGCCCGGCTATGGTGAATCTTTTTGTATATGTCTTCTAGTACATGTGTTAAGAGCCTTGGGGGAAGATTGTTTTTCAAACAGTAAATCTTGATTATTATATAGGAAGATGAACATGACAGAATAAAAAAATCGTAGTATGTCGTGTGGGAAAAGAAATTCTTCAATAACACACAAACATATAGACCATATACACATATGTGTTCTGTGTATTAGTAGGTGGTATAGAATGGATTTTTCTATGTTAAGTCCAGGTAAGAGGACTTTGGAAGCCAAAGGTTTCATTGCATCCTCAAGAGGCAATTGCTGACCAAGTGGTGGGCTTGTCTTCCCATTTGCCTGGTATCTCTAAATTCACTGCCAGTTTTAGTTCCCATCTCCCTCTTTTTGCCAGCTTTCTGGATTAGAAACTGTATTGCACTATGATTCTAATTTATCTTTCCCAGATACTGGTGCAGGATGAACACTGAGATGTATTTATTTTCTATTTAGACTGCCTATGCTATTTCCTTCAACTATTTGTTTATTGTTTTTAAAATTATTTATAAAGCATATACGTGTATATATCTGATGCCAATCCATTTCTGCTATATTTATAACAAATCTTTTCTCTGTCTCTTTTCTTTTCACTGTATTTATTATCTTGTATAAGTTTTTATTTTAATATGTCAGAAATGATCTATTACTGTCTCTACAGATTGTTGTTTTTGGAGTCTTTCTAAGAGATTCTGCCATCTGGAAGTGAGGAAATGATTTCCCCTTATTTTCTATTGAACATTCAAAGCACCAGTTAACTCTGTTTGGTCTGTGTGTAGCCCATGGTTTCCCTACTGACTTTTCTGTACCTTTTGGAATAACTGTGCACCTGGATTTTCTGTGCTTCCACAAGAGAATCTGTATCTCTGGTCCTTTGTGAGCACCACACAACAGAAGGTCATCCTATAGGCCAGGACCTATGTACTGCCTCTTTAAAACTGTTAGTTCTTTCTCTCCATTTGGCTCCTCTTTTCAAATTTCAAGAAAATATGTGATGTCTAGTAGTTACATCAAATTTACAAATTTTGAAAATACTGAGATTTTTATGACATTGTATCTTCAAATCTATACTTAGAATATACCTCTCCAAATAGTCATCTCCTTTAATTACTTTCTATCATGATTGTCATTTTCCTGTAATTGCTTTCATATATTTACTGAACTCCTACAGATATTATTGCTTTCATAGCTATTCTAAAAATGGAACTTTCATTATATATTCTAATTGGTAATTATTGTTGTGCAGAAGTTCTGTTTATTTTTTAATATTGGATGTCTAGAGAGTATGTTATCTCTTTAAGTTTTACCTTTATCAAGAGTTCCCTTTTAACTCTGTTTAAGCTACTTTAAATTGCATTGTGATTTTCTTTGTATAGAACCTTATACTGTATAGCTTTTGTCACTTGACCTTCAAACCTGATAGCTTTCTTTTAATTTTTAGACCCACATCTTCAATAACACAGTTATCAAAGTGTAAATGTCATGAATGTGATTTAAAGTTTTTAACTACACAAAGCAGAATCAAGAAATTAAAGCCTAAAAAATTACCACTGGAGGAAACACTTCTCTTTTTACTGTTCAAATTCCTTAAAATTTGTTTACCATAAAATTTACTGTGTTTTGTAGTGCAATTTATAAATAATGGAAAGATCCTTCATCCCAAAATACTGCTGTATTCTGACCCTTCCAAAACAAGCTACTTTCTACCTCTGATCTCTGAATGCTCTTGAGTAATTCTCTTGACAGTGATATAACATTTCTAGACTGCCATGTAAATGGAATTGTGGATTCTGTAAGCTTTGGAGATGGTTTCCTTAGCACATAACAAGGCCTCAGAGGTGTATAGACTGCTATATGTATCCATTACTCAATAATTTGAATGTTTATTAGTTCTGCATCATGTGGATGCACCCTAGTTGGCTTATTCATTAAAAATGAAGAATATTTGAGTTATTTTCAGTTCAGGACAATTATGAACAGTATGGTGGGTAGTCATAGGTGAGCGTACATTTCTGTTTCTGTTGAAAAACACCCATGAATGGCTTTGCTGGTGAAATGATATGTTCAAAATATAAGGAACAGACATGCTCTTTTCCACTGCAGCTTCACATTTTTCACTCTGTTCAATATATGAAAAGTTCTAAATACTCTGCATCCTTAGTAGCACTCAGTATTGTTATTTAAAAAAATTAATAAGTGAAATAAATAGATCACAGATAGGCAAATTCCGGATCTTCTCTTTGACATGAACACCTGTAGATGCAAATGAGCTCTAGAAAGTATGACAGCTTTTATAGAGCAGGAAATTTCCATAGGAAATTTGGTGGGGGAATGTAATGAGGGGAAGGAATAAATATGACTCAGAAAGAAAATAAAAGACTATGTATAAAGGGGGTGGGGAGGTGTGGGTGGGCAGGGGTATGGGTAAAAGTGACAATTAACTTGTGTCATATACTGGTACAAATTCACCAATTTTATATGTGATTGTGAGATGTATATAAATTGTACCAATAAAGAATTCAATTAAAAAATTTTAAATAGCTTCATAGGTATATAGAGTTATCTTGTGATTTTACTTTTCTAAATAATTAAAATTTATAAAATTTTGAATGTTAGGCTATTTACATTTTTGGAAATACTACAAAGATAGTACAGAAATTTCACAGGTTTCTCATATACTCTCAGTTGTGATTTGTCTACTTTTTTTTTTTTTGCATGATTAGACTGGGGTAATATGTTTTTGGAAGAAGAGCTCAGAAGAAAAATATATCCTTTTAATCCCAACAAAACAGATGTTCAAATATTCAAATGATCACTGTTGGTGTTAATGATAGACATAGCATTTTCCAACCTCTCTGCCATAAGGTTCAGTTTTGTTTTGTCTTTCCTCTCTTCTCATACTGAACTCTTGACAAGAAAGCCACTCAATTTGTTTCTCTTTGGGGAGTTGGGAGTGTTCTCACCTTCCTCCTATGTACCTTTGAAGTACACCCTATCATGGTGATATTTTATTTTATTTTTTTAAGCACTTGTTTTAGTCAGTTTTCTGCAATTATGGCAAAATATCTGAGACAATGAACTTAAAAGAAAGGTTTATTTTGACTCATGATTTCAGGGGATTCATTCTGCAGTCTTTTGGTCCTGTGGCTTTGGGCTTCATGGCAACACAGTTTGTCATGACAAAAACACATGGCAGGGGAAGCCTGTTCACTTCACCAAAGCCAGGAAGCGCAGAGGGAGGATAGTAAGGGCCAGGTCCTAATATCACTTCCAGGCTCTTCCTCTAATTTCCCCATTGTGGTGTTCTTCCTAAAGTTTCTACCACTTGGTGTCAAGAATACCAAGGTTGCTCACATAAGGATATATGCTCTATTGGGGTTATTTAAGATCCATGTGATAGTAGCACTTTCTCTGTGGAGCCATAAGATCTCCTCATTCACCTTGTAACCTACTCCTGCAATCATGTCTCCAAGGAGCTCTGCCTTCTTTAATGTGAGGATGTTGTTGAACACCAAGACCTAGGACTAGAATACTCACTGCAAAGATTTCATTGCTGTTAATTCCCTGAATGTGATGCTAAAAACATACATTGTTGGCTGGGGATTTAGCTCAAGTGGTACCGCACCAACCTTGGACGCACAAGGACCCAAGTTCGATCCCCGGTACCGCAAAAACAAAAAACAAAAAAAAAAAAAAACATACATTGTTATATGTGGCTTTGGGTATTAAGTTAAATATGAGTTCACAGTGATATCTCCAGTTCTGATTCACAGCCACATGGTTCATATAGAACCTGGTCCTTACCATAAGCCAAATTACTTAATTGTGAAATTTCAGTATAAATGTGTGGTGGTACTCACATTCTTTTTTTCTAAACTGCCTTCTTTATTGGTACAATTTGCATACATCTCACATTCACACATAACATTGGGGAATTTGTACCAATATATGACACAGTCAATTCTCATTTTTACTCATATCCCCACCAACACCTCCCCACTCCCTATATACATGTTCTTTTATTTTCTTTCAGAATCATATTTATTCCTTCCCCTCATTACATCCCACACCAAATTTCCTTTGGAAATTTTCCATTCTAAAAAGATTGTTATACTACTAGAACTCATTTGCATCCACCGGTGCTCATATCAATGAGAAGATCTGGTATTTGCCTATCTGTGCTCTATTGGTTTCACTCCTTAGCGTGTCCTCCAGGTGCATCCATTTGCACATAAATAAATCAATCTTGTCATTCTTTATGGCAGAATAGTACTCCATTTTATATTTTAAAAAACACATCTTCTTTATCGAGTCTACAGTTGATGGGCATTTGGGTTGTTTCCAAGATTGAGCTATCACGAACTGATCTGCTATGAACAAGGGTGTACATCTGTCTTTCCACTGTGATTTTCTAAGTTCTTTTGGGTATATTCCTAGCAGAGGAATGGCAGGGTCAAATAACCCCTAGTCTTAGTTATCTGAGAAATCTCCACACATATCTCCACAATGGTTGCACAAGTCTGCAATCCCACCAACAGTGGAGAAGGGTTCCTTTCTCCCCACAGCCTCAGCAGCATTTATTGTTGATTGATTTTGTAATAGCAGCCACTCCTTATGGAGTGAGATGAAATCTCAGTGTTGTTTTCATTTGCATCTCTTGAATGACCAGTGTTGTTGAATATTTCTTCATATGTTTCTTAGCTGCTTTAACTTCTGCCCCTGAGAAGTGTCTGTTCATTTCAGATGCCCATTTTTGAATTGGGTCTTTAAACTTGGGGAGGCTGATCTGTTTAAGTTCTTTATATATTGTAGATAATAGCCCTTTGTCTGATAAACAGCTAGTAAAGATTTTTTTCCCATGTTGTTGGTGGTCTTTTGGCAGTGTCAATGACATCTTTTGCTGTGCAGAAGCTTTTCAGTAGGATGAGATCCCATGTGTTGATTCTTTCTGCTAGTTCTTGTGCTATAGAGGCTTTATTCATAAAGTCTCTGCCTAAGCCAATGTCTCCAAGAGTTTTACCTAATCTGTTTTCCAGCAGGCTTCTTTTTTCTGTTTTAATGTTTAAGTCTTGTATCCACTGTGAATTTAGTTTTGTGCATGGTGAAAGAGATAGGTCAACCTTTAGCTTTGGCAAATTGAAGCCCAATTTTTCCAGCAACATTTGTTAAAGAGGCTGTCTTTCCTCCATTGAGGATGTTTGGCTCCTTTGTCAAAGATAAGGTAGCTTAGAGTATCTGGGGTTGTTTCTGCATCTTCTAATCTATTCCACTGGTCCTCGGGTCTGTTACTGTGCCAATACCGTGCAGTTTTTTTATCACAGTGGTGTTATAGTAGAATTTTAAATTGGGGATTGTAATACCCCCTGCCATGTCGTGGTTGCTTAGAATTGCTTTTGCTATTCTAGGTTTCTTGTGGTTCCAGATGAATTTTTGTATTATTCTCTCTAGCTCTGTGAAGTATACCATTAGGATTTCAATTGGAATTGCATTGAATCTGTATAGTAGTTGTGGAAGTATAGCCATTTTGATTATGTTGGTTCTCCCGACCCAGGAACAAGGGATATCTTTCCACTTTCTTTTTTTTTAATTGAATTCTTTATTGGTACAATTTATATACATCTCAAAATCACATATAACATTGGGGAATTTGTACCAGTATATGCCACAAATTAATTCTCATTTTTACCCATATCCCCACCCACTCCCCCTCCCCCCTCTATACATGCTCTTTTATTTTCTTTCTGTATCATATTTATTCCTTCCCCTCATCACATTCCCACACCAAGTTTTCTATAGAAATATTCCACTCTATAAAAGCTGTCCTACTTTCCAGAACTCATTTGCATCTATAGGTGTTCATGCCAAAGAGAAGATCCGGAAATTGTCTATCTGTGATCTATTGATTTCACTTATTAGTATATCCTCCAGATGTCTCCACCTGCACCTAAATGGATCGATCTTGTCATTCTTTATGGCAGAGTAATACTCCATTTTGTAAAAAAAAAAAAACACATCTTCTTTATCCACTCTCCAGTTGATGGACATTTGGGTTGTTTCCAAGATTGAGCTATCACGAACTGAGCTGCTATGAACAAGGGTGTACATCTGTCTTTCCAATGTGAGTTTTTAAGTTCTTTTGGGTATATTCCTAGCAGGGGTATAGCAGGGTCAAATGGGACCC
>PVIC010044464.1:0-15010 GCA_004025085.1 Thryonomys swinderianus
TCCCCGGTAACCACATATAACGCTGGGCGTGGAGACATGCCCACCAACAATCAACACCGCATACCACAATGCCGGACGTGGTGGCTCACGCCTGTCATCCCAGCACTCGGGAGGCTGAGACAGGAGGATTGCTGAGTTCGCGGCGGCTTGCCTGGGCACCATAGTGAGCTCAGGGCCAGCCTGAACTACAAAGCGAGACACTGTCTCCAAAAGCAAAAAAAAAAAAAAAAAAAAAAAAAAAAAAAAAAAGTGCCAGTGGGTACCAGGGCTGTAGTTCAATGGCACTGCACCTGCCTCACAAATTCAGGGTCCTGAGTGTAATATCCAGGAATGCAAAAAGAAATGTTAATGTATGAGCTATATTTTCTAAACTGAAACCTCAGTGCTGAGGTTTAATTGTGGTGCTAGCACTCTGCAGTGAACAGGGGTTTGGAGTTTGTAGCTTGGGCACTGGTCTCTACAAGGTTTGTGTCACTCAGCGTTCATTCCCACCGCCCAGACACGACAGAACCACACATAGACAAGGGTACACATAACGGTAGATGTTCATAGAGAGCGATATATTTCCAGTGTTTACCACCTTTAGTTTTTAGTGTGATTTATGTTTAACATACATAATTAGTTTAATTTGACTAATAATGTCTACATTCAACAACCAGCTTACAAAATGACTAGAGCCAAGAGCTGGCCCAGGTGCCGCCACCACCCCCCCACCCCGCCGCTGCAGGGGATCAGCCCTAAACAAAAGGTCTCTGGGCTCCTCCATAACAGAAGGCAAAGGAAGCCAGGTGCGGTGACATATGCCTCTAATCCTACCACTCAGGAGGCTGAAGGAGGAGGGTCATCATGAGTTCAAGACCAGCCTGGACTACATAGTGAGACCCTGCCCTCCATCTAAAAAAAGGAGGGCAAAGGGCCCCTGAGACCAAACCCTTTAGCACTGCCAATGCTGACAAGAATACTAGAAGCAGAGGAAGTCCCCACCATGGCAGCTCTGGGAGCCCTTATGGAGCCCAGTCTGGCAGGAGGCAGGGTCAGCTGCAGGAGAGGCATAGGTGTCCCCATGTCCCTGTGTCTTTGACACAGCACTTGCTGAGCTAGCTGATGACTAGTGTTCCCAAGGTGCCAGTGGGCCTCCCAGTTCCCTCCCTGTCTCAGCACCAAGCTCATGGATAGTGAAGGGCCTCAATGGAGAACTCCCCCAGCCAGGTCTTCCCCCAGAGCTCTGGTGGGGGTGACCATACCCAGGCCTCAGGGCAACACAGCCTGAGCCCATAGTAGAGTGCGGCAGGCTGTCCCCCAAGGCCTGCAGGCAGTAGAGGGCAGGCAAGGGAGCAGGCCCACAGGCAAGAACAGGTATGGTGAAGGTCTGCGAGCAGGCACAGGGGCAGGATGGGGAGGGAAGTGGCCAAGCTGAAGCCGTGGGCCAGGTGTGTGCCCTGATGCAGGGACAGTGGTCCATGCTGCCATGTGGAGACACAACCTGGCAACCTGGGGCTCTGCCTCCCTGCAGGGGCCCAACCCCTGCCCTTCTCAGCCACCACTGCCCAAAGCTTCCAGACCAGGCTGGGCCCAGGCCAAAGCTCAGCTCCAGGCCTACCCATCCAGCATCTGGCCTGGAGCTCTGGACAGCAGTCCTTGCCGCCCCCTCCAGGCCCAAGATCCCTAGGTGATGACAGAATACTGGTCCTTAACCAGAGAAGCGGGGTGACAGCACAGTGCTGGGAACCAGGGCCTGGAGCTGGCTCCGCACCTCCTGTACCTGCCCCTCAGGCAAGTGGCTTCTCCAGGAGGTATGGCATCCACAGAGAAGCCTGGGACATCACAGAACTAGAGGGACAGCTGGCATGGGGGCTGTAAGAGGAGATGCCACCTAAGTCTTCTCACTTCCAAGTCACTTCTCTACCAGAGCATCCAGGACTCCCAGATGTTCTGGGCCGCACCCCTCCAGACTTCAGGGCTAGAGCTAGGCCTGCAGACCCCAGACCCCAGACTCCAGAAGGGAGAACCTCACCCGTGTCCTCGACTGTCAGGACCACAGAAGGCCCTCCTGGGTATGCCAGGAAGACCTGGCCTGCAGGGCAGGAGTCGGGGTGGTGTCTCCTAGGAACTGGGGAAGTATTTACCTGAGGGGGGATCCTGCCAGTGAAACACCTCCTCAGCATGCTCTTACTGCCAAGGAGGGACGGAAGCTTCACCTGGTGAGCACTGGGAATCCATAGAAGATTCATAAGGCAGAGGAGTAATAGCAAGGAATGAACTGCTGGGCACTGTCTAGTCCTGTCCAGGAAGGAGGGCTGCAGGAAGCAGTGGGTGGGACCCAGTGCTTATCCACGAGCCATCTCACTCCTGCAGGCCAAAGTAGAGATCTAGGCACAGCGCTGGCCTGAGGCTCAGCCAGCCCTCAGTGGCACTGCCTCTTCTATCGTGTTCTTTGTTTCTCTTGTGTCACTGAGCACTGAACTGGGGGTCTTCACACTAAACTTCATCTGCAGGCCCATTGTTTTCTTTCTTTCGAGACAAGGTCTTAAGTTATTAAGTACTCAGATAGGCTGTCCTGCCTCAGCCTCCCTTAGTGCTGGGATTACAGATGCAAATCACCACATCTGGTTGCTTCCACTACTCTTAGGTCCTGCACCCTTCCATGGAAGTCCAAAGACAGCTGCTCAGCCTGGAGAACCCAGTGCTGCTAGGAGCAAACTCCCCTGCACCTTGCCTACCCGCTTCCTCCTAGGAATCTTGAGCTGAGGCCTCTACTTAAAGGGGGCTCCCCAGGCTCCCCAAGTCCCCAAAGCTGAGCCCCTGATGCCCTAACAAGGTCTCAGTGCCCAACACCAGACCCCCAGCAGCCAGTAAAAAGACAGGACCCAGATGTGGACAGTGCAGGGCTGGCCCCTGTGCCTCCCTCTGACTCCTGATCCAGCCACTAAAGCTCTGGGCAGCACCTGCCCCCTTCTCGGCCCCCACTCAGGTCGTGATGGCCCCTACTCGGTCACACAGAGGAACGTGTCTTCTTCTTCTCCCCACCAGTATGGGCCATCCTGGCCCTGGCCAAGGGCTGCCGCCCTCACTCACAGGGCAGGTGAAGCTCTGCACCCATCCCTGGGCTACCCCACCTCTCAAGCCCCTTGCTGGGCCCTGCTCCCACTGTGGGTTGGCCTGGCACCACCTCCCCAAAACCCAGCATACTGTCTCTCCCCAGCGCCCACCTCACAGGACCTCCAGCTCCATCCACAGCATGCAGGGCCACAGTCCTGGCCTCAGCCACCATCACAGCTGCCCCACCCGCCGGGCGGAGGAACCTGTTCTCCGGGTTGGGCACCTGGTGGAGCAGCCTCCCCCACCAGCCCAATCCTATCCCTGGCTTGCTTCAGCAGCTCAATGGGCGGGGCTCTTCCTCAGTGCCTAGAGCCAGAGCCCCCACTCCTGACAAGGTTCCCCACACAGGTGCTAGAGTCCTCACCTGCCCGCTCAGGACCCGAGCCTACACCCTGCTTTTCAGCGCCCAGCACCTGGTGTCAAGCACAGAGCCACCCTCAACAGCTTCAGAGAACAAAGGGAGTCCTGCTCTAAGAGGATGGACAGCAGGGGCTCAGGACGTCACCTAGGGGCACTCTCTCCCCAGGGCAGGCATAAACCGCACAGTGCCACCGCCTGGGAGGTGGAGCCCTGGGAAAAATGACAGTGGGCTCTTCCTGCCCTTCCTCCTCCCTACCTTCCCACCTTCTTCCTATTCTCTCTTCTGCTCGCTTTCTTTCTTCTTACCATCTTCTCACCCTTCCCTCCCCCTTCACTCCCTCCCTTCCTATCTTCTTCCTGCCAGCCAGCCTGCCTGCCTGACGCTTCTGGCCTGGGCTGCTGTCCTGGAAGGCTTCTGTGTGCCCAGCCCCACAGAGCAATGCCTGCTCTGGTGAAGCCTGCACCCTGCTCACCAACCCGCCCCCCCAGTCTGCTGGTGGTGCTGGCACTGACCCAGCAGGGAAACCAGATGTGGCACCTTTGAGGCAGAGCCCAATCCCTGCTCCTGGTGTTCAATGATCAGAACTGGTGTCCCTGAGAAAGGGCGTCCAGAGGCCAACAAAGTCCTGTGTCACTGAGAACACTCAGTTGAGGCAAAGGCCACGAAGGCTGCTTCTCAGAGGTGTAGTCTGTGTTGAGGGCAGAATCCCCCACCCCAAACCCAGCGACCCAGCCTGCACCTCCACAAAATCCCAGGGGCCCGTGTGCTGGGCCCTGACACAGGAGGCTCTCAGAAACAGCTAATTATGACCACTGCCCCATCCCACAGACCAGCAAACTGAGGTCTGGATATAGTGTGACACTCCTGGTTTGCAAGAAAGGGATACTGGTTAAAGATGGGCGGTTACTAATGGTGAACTGTGGTGGAGGCAGAGGTTGGAGCCCATCCTGAGCTGTGGCTGCTCTTCCTGAAAGCCACAGCTCCTCCCCCTCACCAAGGGCCTCAGAGCAGGGGCATTCCATACAGGAAGGTTCATGGATCTGGTGAGGGACAGGACCCCTTCTCCAGAAAAGCCCTAGTACAGAGCATGTAAGGGGTGACCTCGGGACAAGCCAGGCTCCCCACCCAAACCTGAGACCATCCACCCTGTGCTACCCCAGGGTTTCCCAGGGCGAGTTCTGCAGCGGCCATTGAGGCGCAGACGGGCCAAAGGCGCCCCCTGCCGGCCGTACTGGACTCGGTCCCGCAAAAGGCCGCTTCAGATCGCGCTGCAAAAGAACGCAGAGACTCGGCCTTCGGGGCGCCACTTCACGTGGGAGCCGATCCGAGCCCCACGCTCCTCCCCAGAGGAAGACGACAATGGATTCTGGGTTCCGGTCTGGTTCCTTAGCGGCTGGCGTCGCAAGTGGGACCGGAATCGGGCTCACTGTGGAACCCATTCTTCCTGGCCCACGGCCATGCAGCCTCGTCGCAGGAGCTGTTGCAGGAATCCACACCGGGCACCGGGAGTAGCCTGCTCTCCAGGAAGCCCTGCCCACCGCGGTACCACTCCGGCCGGTGAGCCCCGAGATGACACTGAAACTGGGGCTGCAGCCCGTTCTGTCCCACGCCCAGCGGCAGAGGTCGCCGTCCGCTTTCCTCCTGTGGCCACAAAGGATCTGCACTCCGGGGCTTAGCAGATGCAGCTGGCCTCCAAAGGAGCCAACGGCGAAGCCACGCCCTCCGACCCCGTCAGGCCACGCCTCTTCGCTGGTCCCGCCCACCTGCTGCCCTTCTCCCCTGTCACCCTCCCCACCCGCCGATCGTCCATCATTCTGTCCCTGGAAGCAGAGCCGCCTGCCACAGGTGCCGGGGTTTCGGGCGAGCGCCGGTGGCCATCGCGTCAGCGTCGTCCTAGGGTCACCTGGGTCCTCAGAGCGCCTCCGATCTCACCCGGCCCACCTCCAGCCTGGCTCCGCCCCAACCCGCCTCCGGGCCTAGCCCCTCCCGGTCTTGACCCCGCCTCAGGCTCCGACCTGGCTCCGCCCTCTCCCCGCCTCCCTTCCGGCCTGGTCCGGTGGCGCACGCCTCGCCCCGTCATGCTTCCCCCAAACCACCACGCCCTTTTCGCATGACGCACAAAGCCTGGGCCGCACGCCGAGGCACGTCTTACGTCATGGGCAGCTGCGCCGGTGTGTTGAGGCCGTGGGCTGTGCTGTCATGGCTCTGGCCGCCAGTCCCCCAGAGGTGATCCGCGCGGCGCAGAAGGATGAGTACTACCGCGGCGGGCTGCGGAGCGCGGCGGGTGGTGCCCTGCATAGCCTGGCAGGTACGTGTCCGGGGACCGGGCGACATGTCCACACCTGTGACCCGCAGGCAGATCCAGTCCACCTGCCCCAGACGGGAGGGAGTTGCCTGCGGCGCCACGGTGTGGCCCGGCAGAAAGTGACAGAACAGATATCTTTACACACTGTTTTGCAAACACTTTGCCTTTACTCTCTGCCAGGCCCTGTTCCTGGGGCTTTCAAGTATGTATTCGTGCAATCCCTGAAAGGCTGAACGGTGGAACGTGTTGTAATCACTTTTCTTTCAGGTGTGCAAGTGGAGATTCCAGAGAGATCCCACAGCCAGGGAATTGTAGAGCTCAGATTTGATGCTAGAAGGGCGGCCTCCAGCCTTCGTTCTGTCTCTCCTGGGGCTTGTAGGCGCCAGAACAGTTGCCGCGAGGATCCCAGAATGGGAGGTTCTCGGTCGGTGAGGGCGCAGGCAGGGCAGAGTCTGCTGAGTGGACTGAAAGGGAGCTTGGGAGATAGAGACAAGTAGTTGAAAGCTGTCTGCACTTGATGGAAGGGGGCCTTAGTATTGCGGGAAAATAGTTGTCCGTGAGCTTTATACGATTCTCAACCCCTCCAGGAGTAACATCTGTTTCTCCTCAGGTGCCAAGAAATGGCTGGAGTGGAGGAAAGAGATCGAACTACTCTCAGATGTAGCCTACTTTGGCCTCACCACACTGGCAGGTAGTTCCTGGTAGACCCTTAAGGGACTCACAACCCACCAGGTCAGAGGGTAGTGTGGGTGCTGGGGCTGCCAGGCAGAATGAGGAGCTCCTAGAACCAGTGTGCATGTGGCCCTAGGGAAAGAAGAGATCAGGATCCAAAGGAGCAACTGCCCCAAGACACTGCCTGGAGCATTTTCCAGCCCCCAGCCTCTCTTTTCATCCTTTTGTGTGTGTCCCTGGAGACTAGGAGCTTTTGTGTCCAGCTTAGCTAACTTTAAAACTCATTTCTCTGGAGCTGACCTTGGTAACACAAGCACGCCAGAGTGCTCACCCATTCAAGGAGTGCCAGCAGTGATGCCCTGCTGGGACAGTGAGAAACCAAGGTCAATGGTTATGAATCTAGCCCACCACCCAGCAAGGATCTCTGAACACCTGCAAAGTTCAGCCAGTCCTATAAAAGGGGTCTCTGGAGGGGTCACCCCACTGTGGAGCTTTTCTCCAGTTGGTGGGAAGCAGAGGATGAGCACCAGGTAAGTACATGTGCTACGTCCTGGGAGGCGTTGAGCAAGAAAGGGATAAAGGCAAGGCCTGGGACTGGGGTGTGGGGAGCATTTTCCAGACAGAGCAAGCAGCTGAAACTCAACCTCTGAAAGGGAAGCCCCTGGGCAGGCTGGGAGGACCTGAGGGATTTGTGGCCTTGTCAGCTTTCAGTTTCCCTTGTAAAGAATGCAGTATTGTGAGGACATGGGGTGAGGCCAACTGCCAGCTGTAACCAGACCATAGTGGGAGAAGTGGACATGGGCAGAGGTGGATGTCATGCTCTGCTGGGGGTTGTGGTGAGACTTCTGGAGAAGAGTTGGGAGCAAGGGGCCAGCAACACCTTCAGCAGAGACTTGAAGCAGAGAAGCTGGTGGGGGTGGGGGCTGGAAACTTGCTCTCAACAGGGGTCAGTTTTGAGGTATTTGTCTGAATTCCCACAGCAATACCTGGTGGGCAGCTAAGATGAAACCCTGCATTTGGGAACAGAATTGTTACCACCTAGGCCATAAATTGTGGCTGCACCAGTCTACGTGGGAAGTGCAAAGCTATGAGACTGATCCAATGGCTTGGGCAGGGACTAGGTAGAAGAGGAATAAGAAAAAAGGGAAAAGAAGTACTGAAGAGGGATCTTAAGACCTGAGGGCAGCTGGAATGGCTGGTTGCGTGACCCTGCCTGAGGTCACAGCAAGCCCATGGTGGGCATGTTGGACTGGACCGGGGTGACAGATGGGACTAGCACTTGGTACCAAAGCTGAGGGAGGCAAGCTGGGTGAGGAATCTGTCCCCAAGTCAGGTCCTCACCAGGCACACCCATCCCCATCCTCCTAGGCTACCAGACGCTCGGGGAGGAGTATGTGGGCATCATCCAGGTGGACCCATCCCAGCAGCGCGTGCCCTCCAAGCTCCGCCGCGGCGTACTGGTCACCTTCCATGCAGTCCTGCCCTACCTGCTCGACAAGGCCCTGCTGCCACTGGAGCAGGAACTACAGGCTGACAGTGATGGAGCCCGAGCCTTGCAGAGCAGCCTGGTGCCTGGCACACGGAGCTGGTCAGGGGCACGGCGCTGGGTGCGCCGCCACACAGCCTCCCTGACTGAACAGCAGAGGAAGACACTGCAGCAGGCAGTCTTTGTCCTCAGGCAGGGCTTTGCCTGCCTCCACCGGCTCCATGTTGCCTGGTTTTACATCCATGGTGTCTTCTATCACCTGGCCAAGAGGCTTTCGGGGATCACTTACGTAAGTAGCTGTGCCAAGGGGCTGCCTGGTCTGGATCCCACTGCACACCTCAACTCCTCAGGGCCATACAGCAGCGTAATCACAGCCAGGTATTCCATTTTGAGGCTGGGGCCAAAACCCACTTCGTAGAAAACAGTAGGTTCTACTTAGGTTCATTTTCCAAAGACCCAGATGAGGCAGAACCCATCAATTCCCAAGGGTGGAGCCAGTGTGCATGGGGTGGCCAGGGCACAGGTGAGATCGCTGGCCAAGGAGCCTTGGGCAATAAGCAGATGGTCCCAGGGCCACCAAGTGGAGCATGGACTCCATCTGGTCCCCAACGCATGCCATCCCCATCACCTGGCAGCCCCGAAAATAGGATTTGGGCCTGGGATATTTCCAACAAGGACCCTTGGTGACTGTAGCTTCCTTGCCACTGGCCAGCATCCCTGCCAGACCTCCCTGTTCATGCTGGCCCAGCCACCTTCCTCCTCAGACAGCCCCTGCCCCTTCCAATCCAACTCCCCTGATCCCCTTGCTCCTCAGCTCACTCAGAGCCTGGCCAGCCGCTGCAGCATGGCCCTACCCTTCTCCACAGCCCCTCTAGAAAGCAGGTCACCCCCCATCACAGAGCCACATTGGGCATCAGTCCTGGGTGTGCCCAAATTTTTGGTAAATCTATTACCCCAACATCCTTGCCAGAGCTGGGGTTCACCCACCAGTTCTTTCTCTATCAGGAGCCACTGTTGCCTTCACAGGAGTTGGGGCAGACACATATTCTCTCCAGGGACCAGTAGAAAGGGACATGGCAAGTGAAAGACAATAGTTGGTCGTCTCCTCAGTGACATGGCCAGAAGTTACTCAGGCTTCCAGTGATGAGAAAGACTGGGACAGTCTCCTGTGCGGTCAGTGTCCCAAGAGGGGCCCTGTGTCCTGATAAGAAGAGAACATCCTGTCCTACAGGGCAGCTGGCAAGCATCAGCGCCCATACATGCCAGTGTTCCCATTACGTGCTGTTCTGTGCGAGGTCGGTCCTGGATGATCCTGAATCCTCACCTACTCCCTGGCCCACCCAGGCTGGTGGCTCAGGTCTGTGACAGCCTCCAGCTGACCCGTCAGACTACCTGAACCCAGCCCCTGCCTATCTTGTCCTTTGGATGTTCCCAGTACTGACAGGAGGGGAGGCCAGGTGCCCCTCCTGGTGCTGACAGCAGATGGGCTACCTGCTTCCACAGCTCCGCATCCGCCATCTGCCTAGAGAGGACCTGAAGGTGCGTGCTGGCTACCAGCTTCTGGGGCTGGTATCCCTGCTGCACCTGGCGCTCTCCGTGGTGCTGCAGCTGTACAGCTTCCGACAGAGGCAGCGAGCTCGCAAGGAGTGGCGGCTGCACCGCAACCTGTCTCACCGCAGGTACGCAAGGTCTGGGGTGCCTCCACATGGGTCAGCATGGCGGGCACCCCCTTATCCACGTCCCTGCCCTCCCCAGAAGCTCCCTGGAAGACCGCGCAGTGTCCAGAGCCCCACTGTGCACCCTGTGCCTGGAGGAGCGAAGGCACTCTACGGCCACACCCTGCGGCCACCTCTTCTGCTGGGAGTGCATCACCGAGTGGTGCAACACCAAGGTGGGTGCCCAGGAGCCCTACTGGCAGCAGCGCGCCTCTTTATCACTCCTAGACTCGTGGTGGGCATCTTCAGTGATGTCTAGGGAAGTCAGGTGTTGAGCTGCTCCTGGGTCTAAAGTTTAGCTCCTTGCCTCCTGAGGCCTGGTTGGAAGCACCTGCGAGCAGACATGCTGGGTGCACAGGGGTCCCCACACTTGGCAGCCCCAGTGCATTTCACATGTGGTGCTAGACCCTCTTCCCAGTAGGACAGGTGCCAGAGGGCACATGCTGGCAATCCTACATAGCAGTGCCCAGTAGAAATGCCTGGCTGGGAGCCAGGGCTGTGTTTGCAAGTACAGCCCTGTGTAGCTCCAGCCAACCTAGTGACAGGCACCCAAGACACAGAGGCACTCCTGACAAAGCAGGGCACAGGTGGGGGGGTGTCAGTATGGGAAAACGTGCCCCTCTGTGTGCACAGAGAAGGTCCTGTGCCCAGGAGACAGCACCAGAACTCACCTGTGGAGGGGACCTCGTAAAAGGTGTGAGGACCAACTCTGCAGCTCTGGCCAGATTCCCATTCACTGATGAGGCCCAGGGTCCCCACAGCTGTCCTCAGCCTCACTCAGCAGATGGTAGGACCCCGCTGTCCCAAGCCAGCCCTGCCATGTACCTGGCACCTGTGTGCCCCTGTCCCCACAGACCCTCTAAGAAAGACTGCTTCCCAGTCAGCACAAGCGCTGCAAGGCATGAATGAAAGTTGACAGGCAGGACAGGTGGGAGCCCAGGGCCAGTTGGCGGGCCACCTGTCACCATCCCTCCCTCCACAGACGGAATGTCCCCTGTGCAGGGAGAAATTCCCTCCCCAGAAGCTCGTCTACCTGCGGCACTACCGCTGAAAGCCACACCACGTGGGCTCCAGGAAGTGGATGGGAATAGGCCTTATTTCTCCCCAAGATGAACTAGCTGCACAGAAGTTTTAAAATCTTCACACAGGCTCTGTGCAATTCGTGGACAGAGTACAGAAAGATGAAGCTAGCAGGGTCCTGCCACAGAGCCTTCAGCCAGCACTAAGGTCCCAGCAGGCCTGATGTGTTGCTCTGGACCCTCCCTTCCCGAGCCACAGAGCTAACAGCAAGTTGCAGTGGTCCACAGAATTTTATTCCCTAGAGATGAAGGTGCCTATGCTGGGCTGTGCAGAGGCGGGAGCCAGGTGCCCCACTGGGCAAGCCACCCTGCTAAGATGCTTGGCACACACTTTGGTATATCCTTTGCTTCCTGCTTTGAAAAAATGGGTGTTGTCCTGGCCTTAACATTAACAGGGAGGGCCTTCCTCAACTGCCAAGCAGAGACAGCTTGGCTAAGCAGCTGTTTCCCAGCACCCAACTGCACGCACTCTGGCTGGGCAGGTGAACTGGGCCTCTGCTGGGCCACGTGGGTGGGCACCCCATTTACCAAGGGCGCACCTATGGCCAGCACCTTCTTGGCTGTCTTCAGACTGCTTCCTGCCTTGCTTACTATCTCCAGGTTTTAAAAATTAACATGTCAGAGTGCTCGCTTCAGCAGCACATATACTAAAAATTAACATGTCAGAGACAGCCTGGGCTCGAACAAACTACACAGAAGACTGACCTGGGTGGATTTTGTAAGACACAGGGCTGTGGGCTGTGTCACATTCCCCCAACGAAAAGCCTTGGGGTTTTGGTCATCAAGGCCATGCACCAGAGTGGCACCTGAGCTGCTTGGGTGGCAGAGGCCCCCAGTGCTCACAGAGAGCCAGAACACAGCTCTACAAGCTGCCGCTTGCTCCTTGATTCACACCATTTCCTGTCAGAGATGAGGCCTGAGCACCAACCAGGAAACCAAAAACAAGGTCCAGAGTATGAGAATTCCATATACTCCCGTGTCTAACAGAAGTATTGAGAATGTCACGTGAGATGATAGAGCAGATATAGGAAGGGCTTCAATGTGGCTTCTCTAAGTAGCTCAAGCCTGGATGTATAAGATTCAATAAAAGAAAATACAGACAACTGATAAAGCATTGAAACTACCTGGGCATCTGCATCAGCTGGGCCTGCAGAAGACACCAGGCTGCACCTTGGAATCCACACCTGTAGGGGGTGCTGTTTTGCTGCCAAAATGGTTTGCCTCCTAGAGAGGCCAAAGACTCTGGGCTTTGGGGCAGTGACTCATATTTGAGATGAAAACTACACAAGCAAGGGGACATTGTCTTTAATAAAGTTGGAATTAAAAAGTCAATTAGTAAAATTTTTATCACATCAAAAAGCTGACATGCAGTAGGTTCTGTCTTCCCCCATAGAAAGTAAAAAGCCAGATAAGCCCGCAGGCCTGGTCTGTGTTGACCAGGACTGGTCTTTCCTTACAGGGGCTGCTGCATGAGAACAAATTTAAATTAATCAAAAGCAAACTTTAGGTATCAAATAAATGTGTCAAAATAATCTCAAAGAATTAAAATAGAACATATATATTTATAATTCCAGGCCCTCAGAAGCAGGGTAGTTGAGAACACAGTTCCGAGTCATCATGGTAGAGGCCAACAAGAGAAATCTCCAGTGAGATGAAGTCTGGAAACTGGCATGAGGACCACGGGCCCATGAGGTCCACTTTGCAGCCTCATGCCCTCTCCCACGCCGGCCAGGCTGGCTCTGTCCTTCTGGCCCACAGGAGGGGCCCCAGGTGGTGGGAAGGTAGGTTGGCTCCTGCCTTCCCTCTTGCCCTTGCCCTGCTTGCCACCACCCTGGTTCCCCAGAGCCCATGGTTTACTACAATTCCATACACTGGGAAACATGTGAACATCACTGAAGAAGAAATCAATGCAATTTGGTTTAAATGCCAGTTTCTTCAAGAACCTGATATTTCACTTACAAATCATTCGGGCTTCTTTTTAAAAAGAAAATTCGACTCCCTCATAATCAACTACTTTATGTGAAGAAAAAGGCATTGTTACAATGGCTCAAAACCGGTCTTGAACACGTGAGATTCAGTCCAGCTTCTAACTAGCAAATGTCTTCCCCACGTCCTCCTTCCCTTTGTATCTCCTCTTCCCATGTGTGAATGGTATGTACCGGTATTTAATCATGTGCTGGGAAAACAAACAAACAAATTCCAGTTACTTCTAAGCGGATGCTGATCACATTTTTCCCAAATGTGAGCAGCCAAGGGAACCACCTCCATCTCTTCCACAAGTCACACGACCAATGTCAGGCAGCCAACAGGTTTGAGCTGGGCAAGTGTAACCAGCCTGGGCTACATATTGAGTTCTACAGCAGCATGGACTACATACCTAGACCCTGTCTCAAAAGAAGATGCCAATGGGTCACATGCTTCCCAGCTCCCCTTCTTCTCTGCTGGGCCCTGGGATCCCAGGACTCCAGAAGTGCTGTGCAAGAATGGCCTGGAGGCCTGTGGCCAGGCCCCGAGGGTGGCTATGTAGCTGCGCTCCACAGTCCTTGCAGAGGTGAGGTCTTAGTGGACGTACCTGCTCCTCCTCAGCAGACCCAATGGGCCCTGAGCTCAACCAGAGATTGCGCCAAGGGCTTCCACCAGGTGTCCTCCTTAGCCCCCACCGGCTGCCTGAAGCCTGGTGACTCCCCAAGTGGGCATGCCCTATGCCCTGGGGGTTGAAACTGCACCTACTGCTCCTTGCTGCCTTGTCCCCAACCTGAGCATTCCTCATCCAGGGTCACCACAGCAGCAGGGCAGTAAATCTCCCCGCCACCCCAAGCATCCAGCAGTACTCGAGTCTTTACCTTTATTTGCCTCTTCATTGTGATACAGAAAAGCATGATGAAGTACATCACCAGGATCGGCCAGAACACTGGGACATTGAAAGCCTCAAAGAAGGTGCAGACCATAGCCACAAGGATGCCCTTCGTAGCTGCATGCCTTAAAGCAAGGGAATAAGTTAGTGCCACTGCCTGTGGCTGGCACCAGGCTCTAGCTGCTTCTATCTTCACCCACAAGCATCTGGAGCAGCCGCACCCCAACTGAGAAACAGCATGGGGTCTGTGTGTTCTTTGCACACACACTCTGGTTAACCGATGCCTCGTTTCTCTTAGTCCGGCGAACACTAAGTCATCTTCAACCTACATAAAGTACAGAATACCCATGCTGAAGCCCACTGTGTTAGGACTAACAGCCTGGACACTGGGCCTCTCAGTGAGCACCCAGGCCCCCACCACACCACCACTGCCACCTGCCAACAGCTCCAGCCTTTTCTTGGACCCCCCCATAGCTCTCTTTTCTACATAGCAAAGTGCACCGCCCCACTCTAGTATCCCCCACTCTGTCTCCTGCAGGCACCAGAGCTATAAAAGGGGAGCCTTCAAGAATCCAGTCTGCTCAGTTTATAAATTCTGCCAAGACTCTGCCCCTCCCACACTAAGATGGGGGTCCCAAAGACAGACATAAGGCCACAGTATAGAGCCCAACCCTGATGAGGCACTGAGAAACTGTGTCCCCACTGTTCTCCACCTGTCCTAACCACCTACAGGAAGTGTACCCTGCCTGAAGACTAAAGTCCCCAAGGGTGGCCCTGCACAGACCCTGCACACCTCTGCTCAGGGCCTCTCCACAGGACCTGGACAGAAAGCTGCTCCCCCTTTATTGGCTACAGCAGGCTGGCTGCACCTGCCTTCCTGAGGCCTGTATCTGCAAGAGGCTGCACTCTTCTGCCAAAATCCCAACCACTGGTGCTCACCTGAAGTTCAGAGAATGCCTTGAAGTGTGGTCTTTCCAAGCGCCAAAACACCCCTGGCCCAGCCCAGTGTCCTCCCAGTGAATAAACCTCACAGGAGAAACTCTTTTTTAGCAAGTCTATATTGCTCTCTAACTAGAACAAACATTCAGTCTGTTCTGTGGATCTCCTTGGCCACACCTGAGTACAGGTACTCAGAAGAGTGTCTTCTGAAGTCCGGTGGCACAGTAGGGTATCTGCTGTGGGCAGCAGTCCACTGTGTATGTCAGATCGCTGACAGAGAGGACATGCATGTTCCCAGCATAAAAAAATGCATGCAAGGCCAGAGGGTTAGCTCAGTGGTTCCGGCGCCTGCCTTGCAAGCGCAAGGTCCTGAGTTTGATCCCCGGTAACCACATACAATGCTGGGCATGGAGACACGCCCACCAACAATCAACACCGCATACCACAATGCCGGACGTGGTGGCTCACGCCTGTAATCCCAGCACTCGGGAGGCAGAGAC
>PVIC010044465.1:0-15002 GCA_004025085.1 Thryonomys swinderianus
CAAAAAACAAAAAACACAGAAAAGAAAGGGAGAGAAAAGGAAAGAAAAAAGAAAAGAACAAAGGAAGACTATTGATATTTTGCCTGAGTTTGATCCCTGGTACCAAAAAAAAAAGATACTGACATGGGGAGAGTTGCATTAAATACTTAATTTTAAAATCAATCCTGGGTGTGGTAGTGCATGCCTATAATCTCAGCACTCCACTGAGGGAAGAGGATCACCATGAGTTCAAGGCCAGTTTGAGCTACACAGTGAAGTCAGAGTCAGCCTGAACTACAAGATAAGACCCTGCTTCAAAATTAGTCAATCAGCTAAATCTTGGAAACAACCCAAATGACCATCATCTCTAGACTGGATAAAGAAGATGTGGTTTTTTAATAAAGTGGTGTATTACCCTGCCATAAAAAATGATAAGGTTAAGTCATTTATATTCAAATGGACGTACCTTAAGGACATACTCGTAAGTGAAATAAACAAGTCACAGATGTGTAAATATCGTATCTTTTCTCTGGTATGAGAAATGGAAGTTGTAAAAGGAGTTCTAGAATGCATGAATGATATTGTGAAATACTAAATATTTAAACAGAAATGGGGTTTAGAGGTAAGTAATGAGGGGAAAGAAAAAATAATTGATGGTAAAGAAAAAGGAAACAAAGCTGTGTATATAGGGGCAGGAGTTGTTGGGTAGGTAGAGGACGGGGAAAAATGAGAATTAAGTCATGTCATATATTGGTACAAATTCTAAGGTTGAGTGTAATTGTGATGTATATATATAAAATGTACCAATAAATTAAATGTTTAAAAAAAGCAATCAAATCAAATCAAAAGCAAGTTGCAAAATATGTCTTCAAAGTATTTGGTGAATGTTTAAATTTTAGAAATGTATTAGAGTAAGAGACATGTTGCTATTGATCCCCCACAGAATACTCAGCTTCATTTCCCACACATACTTATCCCATCATTCTTGCCACTTCAGAAGCAGTTCTGGAAGTGCTCTTCTGTGAGTGTCTTTATGAGGTATGACAAAAGCACAGTGAGGGGCCAGGGATTTAGCTCAGTGGTTCCACATACCACAGTGCTGGGTGTAGTGGCTCACACCTGTAATCCCAGCACTTCGGAGGCAGAGGCAGGAGGATTGCTGAGTTTGAGGCTTGTCTGGGCTACATAGTGAGCTCAAGGCCAGCCTGAACTACAAAGCTAGAACCTGTCTCAAAAAACAAAAACAAAAACAAAAGTACTTTGAATGAAGCTGCGCTGGGCCACCCAACAGAACAGGCTCACAAAAACATGCCAGTGGGGCCTCCTCTACCTTAATCACTGAATCTGGCACTGTGTGCCTTCTGACTTGCCCAAAGTCAAAATGACCAAGAAATGTAAATGTTTCTAATCAGTTTAGGACACTGAGGGACAACTAAAGACATTTAGTAGAAAGATCTTCTGGAACTACTTCAGAAAGTGGGAAGATCAATGGGATAAATGTGCTCAAAAGTATTTTGATGGAATTAATGATAATGTAGCTTTTACTTTAATACATTCTTAAAAAATTGACTCATTCACTGTATTTCCCAAATATACCATACCTTTGTTTGCTTGTATGTATATGTGCAGAGGTACATGCATGGAAAGGCTGCTGACTACTAGCCATGACCCTCCGGAGTGAGATATGAGGACAACCCTGTGGTCCATCCACATTTATGTCCCAAATTTTGTTGCTTGGACTTTTTGCAATGAGAAGGTAGCAATCAGAAGACCACTGTTAAAGGATGAGGTGCTTATGTGATCCCTTCTCCGTGCATTAACTCCCAGGCCTGCAAGGTGAACAAATTAGGACGGGAGAGCACGGCTCAGTGGCAGGGGCAGTGTGCTCCTGTGGCCTCTGTGAGAAACGCCAGGGCAGAAATATGAACCAGTTATCCTCAGGGCGCCAGGGAAGAGTATGAGCAGCAATAATGACCACTAGCAATTAAAGAACTGGATGCTGACAAACAAGAGGGCAGGATGAAGTGGGGCCGGCAGTGCTCACAGGCACCACTGACAGTCTGCACGGACCTGGACACCAAGCATCTCAGATTTAATCCCGGCCACAGGGTTCTGAGAAATGGGCACTGGAGCAGAGTGAGTAAAAACAGCTGTGCTACCTTGCATGAGCACCTCTGTGGCTGTGCGTGGCTTGGAGAACTGTCTCTCCTTCATCTTGCTGTGGGGTTCATCATCCTCCTGCACGTCTATCTCTGAGTCATCGTCACCTGGCAGGAAGGCAAGCAGAGCAGCTCCATTAATATAGTCAAACAGCTTCTGCCTCGTAAGACACAGTATAAAAGCTACCTGCACTTTAGTCTTTCAGATGCATTAGACTTTATGAGACTCCCTAGATTTACCTGTCAACAGTTAGTGAAGAGTTAATACAATCTGAAGCAATTTCCAAAGTCAGAAAGAAGTGGGTCCCATGTATCGGGGGAGGCTTGACCGTCTCTCGAGTTCTTTTTTTTTTTAAGACAGGGTCTCGCTTTGTAGTTCAGGCTGGCCCTGAGCTCACTATGTAGCCCAGGCAAGCCTCAAACTCAGCAATCCTCCTGTCTCTGCCTCCCGAGTTCTGGGATTACAGCCGTGAGCCACCATGCCTGGCATTATGGTATGTGGTATTGATTGCTGGTGGGTGTGAGTCACCATGCCCAGCATTGTATGTGGTTACCAGGGATTGAACTCAGGACCTTGTGCTTGCGAGGCAGGCACCAGAACCACTAAGCTAAATCTCTAGTCCAGTCTCTTGACATTTTTAAACTAAGTAGCCAGCTGTTGAGGTATTGGAAGCTCTTGTCTAACTGAGGGGAAAACCACTCTCTGTTCAGCAGTAAGCTGCTACCAAGACTCAGTCTTCTTTTTTTTTGAGACAGGGTCTCGCTTTGTAGTTCGGGCTGGCTCTGAGCTCACTATGTAGCCTAGGCAAGCCTTGAACTCAGCAATCCTCCTGTCTCTGCCTCCCGAGTGCTGGGATTACAGGCGTGAGCCACCATGCTCGGCAAGACTCAGTCTTCTTATAGCTCAGTGATGCTGTGCCTGCCTTGTGGGAAGCAGACCCTGCTAGAGGAGACTCTTTTCAGTCCTGGAGATCTGCACTGGGTGCTGCACCAACTAGCAGTTGCGAGATCTGCACTATACCAAACAGTGCTGCCCAGCTCCCAAGATGATCTGCGACCTTTGGATTGCTGCATTGGGATGCCTGATGAAAGAAGTCTTATGATAACCTCTGGCCCAGAGTTGCCTTCCCTTGCTCCTTCTCTTAGGAGCTTGCTGTTCTTCCTCTAATACTCTCTGCTTGACTTACTGACTGCATCAATGTTTAGTGATTAAATAAAATGACAAAGGGAACTAGCTTCTCAATAGGAAATGGGGAAGTATTCTAAGAGACAAAGACTTGTGTCTTGAGAGCCTGGGCCAGTCTTTAGCATAAGATAAGAAACTTGCAGATCACCTGGGGAGAAGTTTTAGAAGCAGAGAGCACAATCCGGGAAGTTTTTAAGTTATCTTTGTATTTTGAGTTCCTGTAGATTTATATTCTAATCATGCTAAATCTATATGTTAACCACTAACTACATTGTCCATTGAAAGCCTTGCAGTAAGCACTGTAGCTAGAAATACTATAAAAGAGCACTGAAGAATAAACTCAGGGCTGGCTCAGTACTGACTGAGAGGTCCTCCCGAGCCCATTTTCCTGTCTTCTTTTCTTTTCTTAATCCAATGCCCCTCGACTTCACGACCCCCGCTGTTTTGTCCGGCTGGCTCCGGCACTGCCTGTCAAGCCCAAGGTCCTGTGTTGGATCCCTAGTACCACACACACACACACACACACACACACACACACACACACTTAAAAAAAAAGACTCAAGCTCCTTGATCATAATAAAGATGAGGAAGAAGATCCTGCTGAAAAGGTAACAAAGCAAGACTGGCAAAGAGGAGGCCAGGCTAGGTAGGAATGGTGAAATGAGGTGTTCTGAGAAAGATGGGGATATAGTGACAAGCAACGGAAGTTGGTACACATGGTGCTGTCCATGGAGAAAATTGCATTATAAAGATTTTTGGCTTGGTGTGGTAGTGCACACCTGTAAAACTAGCATTCAGGAGGCTGAGGCAGAAGGATCTCCATGAGTTTAAGGCCAGGCTGGCTATTTGTAACTTTGCTTGACAGACTGACAATCCGACTTGATAAAACCTAGGCGGAGAGTTGTGCCTCACTGCAGTCACAAAGGCGTGACACCGCAGTCTAAGCCCCGCTCTCTCCCAGACAACGTGCAGTACTTGTGTCAGTATGCTAAAACATTTGTCACTGTGCTGCTTTTTTTGTGTGTGTGCTTTGTTTGCACAAAATATTGTAACTATAGCTCCAAAGACAGTTCGTGACCAGAAGTAAAGCTAAGAGGAAAATTGTAGGAACCACAACAGAGTCAAAGAAAGAAATGATTGTGAAATTTGTTAAAGTCCTGGGAAGAGGAACTTCTAAGTATAATTTTGGGGTCCAAGAACCAATTATTTGGTTTTTCATTATTTCTTAGGGAAAAATATGCTCAGTTATCAAACTTTTCAGTCTTTGAACACAAACGTAGAATGAAATGAGTTCATCAACCAAGGTATCACTGTACCCACTTGGAAGCTAGTGTTTGTAGGCTGAATGTCCCCACAGGGAGAGTGTCCTGGAAGGAGAGTATTCAGAGAAGAAAAGAAGAGGCTTTTACTGCCCAGAATCTGACTTCTCCACACACAGAGTGATACAGGCTCTGGAAGGAGGGAATTGGTGGTTTTTCCTTTGCTGTTCTGATCACTGACTCAGAAGTTGGTCTGGAAACACAGTAACTATTGGCCAGCCGGAAGGCTTTCCCTTGTCCCTGCTAGGAGACGCCAGTGACAAAAAAACTGGCCCTGTCAGGAGATGCCAGCAACAAAGAAAACCTAGGGAGAGGGTGCTTTGGAGAGAAGAGCTGTGCTCTGCAGTACTGGAGGGCCCTCCTGGGGACCAGGGAGAGCGTTGCAAGGGCATCCTTCAAGGCCTCCAACACAATTCACCTGAAAGCTCCATCTCGCAAGATGATTTTGCAAACAAAAATGACCAAATAGTAACATAAACTAATGAATATAAAGTAATATCACTATTCAACTGGGTCCATTATTTACTTCATCCAGGAAAGTTATTACATTCTTTTTTTTTTTTTGAGACAGGGTCTCACTTTGTAGTTCAGGCTGGCCCTGAGCTCACTATGTAGCCCAGGCATGCCTCAAACTCAGCAATCCTCCTGCCTCTGCCTCCCGAGTGCTAGGATTACAGGCATGAGCCACCACACCCAGCACTGTGGTATGCAGTGTTGATTGTTGGTGGGTGGGAGTCACCACACCCAGCATGGCATGTGGTTACCGGGATCAAACTCAGGACCTTGTGCTTATGAGGCAGGCGCCGGAACCACTGAGCTAAATCTCCGGCCCTACATTAAGTTCTTATGCAATGACATGCACTCAGATGATATTATGAACTTTAAAATAAAATGAATACATTTGACAGGTTCAGGAAGATTTTCCTTGACAACTCAAACCAAGACAGGGAGGGGAACAGGGTAAGAGAAAAATCACTCAAATTGTTAAGAAGTCCAGTGACAGCCGGGCGTGGTGGCTCACGCCTGTAATCCCAGAACTCGGAAGGCAGAGGCAGGAGGATTGCTGAGTTCGAGGCTTGCCTGGGCACCATAGTGAGCTCAGGGCCAGCCTGAACTACAAAGCGAGACCCTGTCTCAAAAAAAAAAAAAAAAAAAAAGAAGTCCAGTGACAAAGGTGCTTATCACTGAGGGTGTGCCATCCTCTCCCGCCTGACTGGAACTAAAACAGTGAGCAGATACCTTGGCTAGAGCTGCCTTTCAGTTTCCTAAACTTGCCCATAGTGGGCTTCAATGCAGGATTATAAACACATGGAAATTAAATAACACCCTCCTGAGACCTTGCCTGGAGGTTCTAGCAGAGGAGCACAACTCCCTTTACTAGGTATAATTTTTACCAAAGAAATGATCTTCCTCTATTAGGGATGGTTGTACTCTTTGACTGCGTGTACAGCTTTGGCAGGGACCCTCAGAGAGTGGTGAGGGAGGGAGGGTCAGGTGCCTCGCCAGCCAGATCAGCCGAATCAACCCTGGCGATCAATGGGGTGACAGATATCATAGCTAGACCACATATCCAACATTCCCCCTGAACAACCAATATGTCACAGATGAAATTAAAGAGGAAATTTGTTTCTACAACTAAACGATAATGCCAATACAACATAGTAGAACTTACGGGACACAATGAAAACAGCCCTGCAGGGGAAATTTGTATCAATGAATTCCCACATCAGAAAAACAGAGTAAGCTCAAATAAACAACTTAATGCTGAAGCTCAAGCTTTGAGAAAAAGAAGGGCAAGTTAAACCTAAAGCTCATATGAAGGAGGAAATTATAAAGATTAGAGCAGCCAGGGATTTTGCTCAGTGGCACTGCACCTGCCTCACAAGCACAAGGTTCATTTTTTTGGGGGGAATAGGGTCTCACTTTGTAGCTCAGGCTAGCCCTGAGCTCACTATACAGCCAGAAACAAATTTTGTAAAGGGAGAAAGGAAGAAGGACTGAAGTGAGGGGAGAGGAATGGAAAAAAATAATTAAGATTATATTATATATAAGGTACTATGTTGAATGTGATCATTATGTATGTCAAAAGCACAGCAATAAAATTAATTTGTAAAGAGAGGATAGATCTCATGTTGTACTCTTACCGCAATAAAAAAATGCCAAAAGAAACATTTCAAGTATATAAATTTGTCAAGGTTGAAAATGCTAGTTGAGATAAAACATCTCCACCCTTACTTCCACTCTTAAGCAGCCACTTTTCTTCTTCCTTCAGTTTTATCTGCTTCAGGCGGAGAATATTTTCAGCTTCCTGTGGAAGAAGAAAAATCAGATACAGAAGGAATGCTTTTTTTCCTTTCTTTCTATTTTTTTGCAGTACCAGGGATCCAACTCAGGCCCTTGTATATCCAAGGTTGGCGGGTACCACTTGAGCTAAATCCCCAGCCAAGAAAAACCAGATATAGCGGAATAACTTGCTGGATGATGCTATTACTCTTTATCACTGTGTACAAACTGCTATAGAGGAGGAAGAGATCTAAACTAAAGGTTGCTGAGCAACTCCTGCAGGTGTTCCCCAAACCAGGAGTCTTGCTCTGCGGTTACCCAGCAGCCCCAGGAAAAGGACCCAAACAGTAATGTGCTGCCCCCATCCCTCATCCTCTCAGCACATCCTACTGTGGCCTCTGAAAGAACTGAGCAACCCAGCTCGTGCCTCTCGCACACCTACCTGCGCAGGCCAACGAGTGTCAAATATCTCTAACTGCAGGACTGGCGCTGGCCTCTTGCTCACAGAAGAAAAAAAGTATTGCAGCTGTCATTTTTCTGTCCTGCCCTGTCTTTACCACACAACCTAACAGGGTGCTAGTGCTCCGGCAGGACAGGAAGAGAAAGAAAGAAATGCTAGTCTTAGTCCTTGGGTGGGGCTAGGAAGAGGCAATGCTTCAGTTAAGTTGTCAGATTTGGTCCTAATCAAGCCTGGCGCAATAGTAGGTGCTGGCAGTTCTAGCACCCATGAGCCTAAGGCAGGAGGTTGGCCTGAGCCAAGACTGTGAGACACATCTCAAAAAAAAAAAAAAAAAATGGCTCTGAGGATTATTGAGAGAGAATGTGAGAGGAATATTAGTTTTAAATTTTGGGGCAGGGGATTTGGCTCAGTGGTTCCACCATCTGCCTCAGAAGCACAAGGTCCAGAGTTCAATCCCCAATACCACATACTGCAATGCTAGGTGTGGTGGCTCATGTCTGTCATCCCAGCACTCGGGAGGCAGAGGCAGGAGGATTGCTGGGAGTTCAAGGCTTGCCTGGGCTACACAGTGAGCTCAAGGCCAGCTGAACTACAAATGAGACCCTGTCTCAAAAAATAAATATATACAAATGTACATACATATACATACATACATACATACCAGTGTGGTATTTAAGGAATGATTTATGTTTTGAGCAAAACAGTGTGAGATTTCACTGTACTACTTAGAATGACATACAACTTAAACCTAGGAATTATTTCTTTCTGGAGTTTTCCATTTAGTATTTTGTGCACAACTGAAATAAAAACTAAAGAATTACTGTAAGTTATCACTTCTCGGCCTTTTGGCTAAGATCTAGTGTAGAATTACTGTAAGTTAATTATAGATGCATTCTGGAAGTGTTTTTGAATATGAAACTTGTCTTTTCAACAATTGAGTATAAAAATTTTATTTAAGAAATACAGAAAAGCTTGATTAACATGACATGTGACTAGATGGGATGTGTGAGCCACTGACTTTAGATAACTTTTTTGGAAGAAAAATACTTTTGTAATGTCTTAAGTGAAATTCTCCAAATTCGGGTGTTTGTAGAGGGTTTTTGTTATTATACGGTTAGCTAAATTTCTCATGTGTTGTTCCAACAGTATTTACTGTTGAAATTCTGCAATTTAAGAAAAGCATAAATGTAAATTCATCCTTGAGTTAATATATATACTCTTGATCTCTTTACCCACAAAATGATAAATTCTCTTTACTATTTTTAAAATTTTTTTAATTTCATGAAAGAAAATATATTACAGCAGCCTTTTTAAAAATTCAAATACTTCTCAAGTGTGAAGGTTACTTATTTATAACACTACAATGTTATTTAGATATCCAAAACAGTACTGGAATTCAGGCATTTGGGTGTTTAAAGTATGGTTAACTTAAAGTGGCATATTATTAGGCAGGAATTCATTCTTTCTCCATTTCCTGTTTTTGTGAATAAAAAGCATGAAATGGGCCAGGGACTTAGCTCAGTGGTTCTGGCATCTGCCTCGCAAGCACAAGGTCCCAAGTTCAATCCATGGCACAACACACCACAATACTAGATGTGGTGGCTCATGTCTGTAATCCCAGTACTTGGGAGACAGAGGCAGGAGGATTGCTGTGAGTTCGAGGCTTGCCTGGGCTACACAGTGAGCTCAGGGTCAGTCTGAGCTACAAAACAAGAACTTGTCTCAAAAAACTTAAAAAAAAAAAAGATATGAAAAGTTGATCTAAACACTTGTCATGTTTAGTATTTATTGATCTCTATCCTTTTTTTTTTTCTTTGTTTTTTTAACAGGGTCTTGCTTTGTAGTTCAGGCTGGCCCTGAGCTCACTATGTAGTCCAGGCAAGCCTTGAACCCAGCAATCCTCCTGTCTCTGCCTCCCAAGTGCTGGGATTACAGGCATGAGCCACCAAGCCTGGCACTGTGGAATGTGGTATGTGGTATTGATTGCTGGTGGGTGTGAGTCACCACGCCCAGCATTGTATGTGGTTACTGGATGGAACCCAGGACCTTGTGCTTGTGAGGCAGGCGCTGGAACCACTCAGCTAAATCTCCAGCCCTCTATGCTTTTCTTAATAGAGCATTACATTTCTCTGTCTGGCTAATCTTTGACTTGGGCATAGGGATGAAGAAGGGGAGAAGAGGACCAGAGATTTAGCTCAGTGGTTCCGCTGCCTGCCTAGCAGGCACAAAGTCCTGAATTTGATCTGCGGTAACCACATACCTCAATGCTGGGCGTGGTAGCTCATGCCTGTAATCCCAGCACACAGGAGGCAGAGGCAGGAGGATTGCTGAGTTCAAAGCTTACATGGGCTACATAGTGAGCTCAGAGCCAGCCTGAACAACAAAGCGAGATCCTGTCTCAAAAAAAAAAAGGAAAAAAAGAAAAAAATTTTTTTGCTGGCATTCTAAACATTAAGAAGAAAGCATTACATTTTGGGCATCGGATATTTTGAGGGAACAGATACTATAAGCATAGAGGGTAAGAGGAAGTGCAGGACAGCAGAGGAAAAATACTTTTTTTTTTTTTTTTGAGACAGGGTCTTGCTTGGTAGTTCAGGCTGGCCCTGAGCTTACTATGTAGCCCAGGCAAGCCTTGAACTCAGCAATCTTCCTGCCTCTGCCTCCTGAGTGCTGGATTACAGGCGTGAGCCACCATGCCTAGCACTGTGGTATGTGGTATTAATTGCTCATGGGTGTGAATCACCACGCCCAGCATTGTATGTGGTTACTGGGATCAAACTCAGGGCCTTGCCCTTGCGAGGCAGGTACTGGAACCACTGAGCTAAATCCCCAGCCCAGACAAATACTTTTTGAAGGAAATAAGGGGTAAAGGACACTCATAGAAGTACCTGCCTTTCTGAAGCCTATTTTCCAGTATATTCTCTGAACCAAGGAGTGGTCCCAGGTGACACAACAAAGTGATCACAGTTTATTTTCACAGACCTTTTGCTGTCCTTTCGCAGATCTCCACCTGTTTTATGCCCCAAACTCACCCAGATGTGGTGGCCTATCCTTATAATCCTAGGACCCTGGGAGGCTGAAGCAGGAGGACTACAAGTTTGAACTTCAGCTGGATAACCTATTGAGTTAGCGAGACTGTGTTTCAAAAGGGCTGGGATGTAGGTCAGTGCAAAGACAAGGGATTCAACCCCTAGTACCACAAAAAGAAAAAAGTGTTCTAAACTCCAACCTCTCCACTGCCCACTTCTCAATGGCCGCTTCTCTGCTACACAGTAATAGTAGCCAGGAGTTATTCACCAGGATGACTTGAGTTCATGTAAACATACCTTTCTTGGACAGTAAAATCACTCACCTAATTCACTCACCAACATACCCTTAACAGCAAAAGTTATCAAGAACAGCAGTAAGAAGGGGAGACTGTAAATTAACTTCACCATGAACATAGATTCAAAACAATTGTCCTCAGGTTACAGAAAAATAGTACTAAGGAATAATAAGGCCAATTGAAAAAGTATTTGCAAGTTGGCCAATTTCCTTTACTCTGAATTCTACCTTTATCAACTTGTGCTGAGATCATAAAGAGTGTCCCAAATGGCTAAGAGAAGTGACTTTCTCAGGCACACAAACTGCCCACAATCTAATAACCTGCTATTCCTCTTTATAAAACAGACTCCAATGATCTACTGTGGGCAATCCAATTTACCAAGGCCTGGAAATCATGCTAGGAACTTACCAAATTTTTAGACCTCTGTTCAAGACCAGCTACCTAATTTTGTGCAAAATATAATCCACTTGGAGGGCCGGAGGGTTTGCTCAGTGGTTCCAGCGCCGGCCTCGCAAGCACAAGGACCTGAGTTCAATCCCCTGTAACCACATATAATGCTGGGCATGGAGACACGCCCACCAACAATCAATACCGCATACCACAATGCCAGACGTGGTGGCTCAGGCCTATAATCCCAGCACTTGGGAGGCAGAGACAGGAGGATTGCTGAGTTCGCGGCGGCTTGCCTGGGCACCATAGTGAGCTCAGGGCCAGCCTGAACTCCAAAGTGTGTGTGTCTGTGTGTGTGTGTGTGTGTGTATGTGTGTATGTATGTATATATATATATATATATATATATATATATATATATATATATATATAATATCCACTTGGAAATTATTATGTTTCAAGACAGCAATAGCAGAGCAAACACAAGCCCTTCTAAGAACTGAGTGTTATACAGCTGCAGAGGTCGCACACTGGCCCTATCTACTCCTAACTGACCGAATCCTGATGATAACACAATAGGAGGGGTTTGACAGCACAGTAGCCCAGGCTGTGCTGGCAGCAAAACAACAGAATTAAATAAGAAATCTTCACATTTTCTTTCATTTTCTTTTTAGAATGATATTGACAAACTAATATGTCACTATCAGGAATAATCCTATATAATTCTGGAAAAAACAGTTACACAATTAAAACTATGATTAGGCCTAGCCTTCCTGCTTAAAGTAGCATGGATAAGGGCCAAACTCAGCTTTTTCTCTAAATCTCATTTCTGTCTGTATATTAATTAATTTGCCTTGTGCTGTCAGGCTCACAGGAGACTAGAACTTAACTGCCAGAGGTTCTAGTTATCTCTAAACATCATCAAGTATGAAGGAATACACCAGAAGAGGCCAAGCACTTACTTCAAATCTCTCTTGTTCCATCCGGTGATGGTCCTCAAGTTGTTGCTCCAGGTAAGCCAAATTTCGAAATTTCTCTACGTAAATGTCATACTGCTTTTGCAATTCCTTTTCAGTCTTCTCATACTCATCCATAAAGGCTGGCCTAAAATAAGCAAATGAAATAAAAAGTGAAGGTAATCACCAAACAGTAATCTGAAATCTATATTCAGAGTTCCAGACTCTATCATCGCTTTCTTTGGAAAGCTTTAATTATAGAAGGCCCTTCACTGTGGTAATTGTTAAGAACTAACTCTCCTCGCCGGGCGTGGTGGCTCATGCCTGTGATCCCAGCACTCAGAAGGCAGAGACAGGAGGACTGCTGAGTTCAAGGCTTGCCCAGGTTACATACTGAGCTCAGGGCCAGCCTGGACTACAAAGTGAGACCCTGTCTCAAAAAAAAAAAAAAAAAAAAAAAAGGACTAACTCTCCTCTTCCCCTTTCTACCACTCAAATGAATATATTTCTTTTTAATCATAAATTTGTTGTTTGTAAAAACCTCTGTTAATCTTGAAAGTATGAAGGATGACATAAAAATTACTCATAATCCCATAACCAAGCACATACTCTTAAATGTGACACTTTTCTAGACTTTTCTAGGGATAGAAACAGATAGGAATGTATTTTTGAACAAAATTCAAATGCATTTTCAGAAAATAAGTTTTGTAGTTTTTACACTTCAATGTATCACATTTAGCCAACTGCGTTGGTGCACACCTACAGTCCCAACAGTCTGGGAACCTGAGACAGGAGGACTGCAATTTTGAGCCCAGCCTGGGCAACTTTGTGGTTTAGTGTGACTCTGCCACAAAATAAAAACATTTTTAAAAAGGTTGGTGATGTAGTCCAATGCTAAGGCCTTCTCAATTCCCAGTACCACACACACAAATATGTATGTATATGTGTGTATAGATGGATATATACAAGGTTTCATACATACAGCTAAAGTAAAAATTTATAATTATTAAATGAGAATAAAGGAAAAAAATTTTCAAAAGATTCTTCTATTAAAAAGATCTGGGGCTAGAGATTTAGTTCAGTGGTTCCAGCACCTGCCTTGCGAGCACAAGGTCTTGAGTTTGATTCCTGGTAACCACATACAACAATACAGGCGTGGTGACTCATGCCTACCAGCAATCAGTACCACATACCACAATGCCAGGCGTGGTAGCTCAATCCCAGCAATCAGGAGACAGAGGCAGGAGGATTGCTGAGTTCGAGGTTTGCCTGGGCTACATAGTGAGCTCAGAACCAGCCTGAACTACAAAGCGAGACCCTGTTTCAAAAATAAACAAAGAAATATATAAATTGTGGGTATCAGACAATGTGACTCAGCAATGAGAAAGTGACTAAGACATACACTTAGATCTGCTCAGTGTTCGTTCTAACCTTCAAAGGCTCCTTTCTACTCACGCTTTGTTTACTTAAGTATTCCAAGCTACCTGACACTCTGCAGAGTCTGGAGTCGCTTCCGATTTCTTTCCAGTTCTAATTTTCGCTTTTCAATTTTGGCTTCTAAATTAGCTTCATCAGAGGCCACATTATTGAGCAGGTCTTTGGTCTTCTGAACCTGTGACTACGTTTAATAGGAAATGGAGAGAAGATGTCAGTGAGGACCACCACACTGACTCTCTGACGATAGCAACTTCTCAACTCTTCAGGCATAGCAACACCACACAGACCATACACAAGGCAAAAAAAATGCCCAAGAAATAACTCATTTAACCAACTCTTTCCAAGGATAACAGCACACAGATACAAGAAAAAAAACATACTATTTTCATAAAAAGTGGGTGCTTCTGCGAGGGAAACACATTCAGATGGAAAGAAGAGTGACTGGATCTGGATGCAGAGAGGCTGGGGACCCCTGTGTGGGAGCTGGAAGGAATGGGTACCTACCACTCTGCACTGCTGCTTTGAGGTACAACTCTTTTTTTTTTTTTTTTTTTTTTTGAGATAGGGTCTCGCTTTGTAGTTCAGGCTGGTTCTGAGCTCACTATGTAGCCCAGGCAAACCTCGAACTCAGCAATCCTCCTGTCTCTGCCTCCCAAGTGCTGGGATTACAGGCGTGAGTCACCACGCCCAGCACTGTGGTACAACTCTTAAAGACACTACTGTAGGCAAAGACTCTATGAATAAAATCCTGATCATACAGGAAATATCACAAAGGATCAACAACTGGGATCTCATCTTATTAAAAAGCTTTTATGCAGCAAAAGAAACCACCAACAGAATGAAGAAATACCCAGCATGGGAAAAAGATTTTGCCAGCTGTTCCTCAGGCAAAGAACTAGTATCTAGAAATACATAAAGAACTCAAACATAACCGACCCCTCAAATTTAAAGACCTAATCCAAAAGTGGGCATCTGAAATGAACAAAACACTTCTCAGATGAAGAATTAGAAAGAGTAAATTAACATATGAAAAAGTTCAACATCACCGGTCATTTCAGACATGCAAATTAAAACAATTAGATTCTATCTCACTCTAAAAAGAATGGCTAATATCAAGAAATAAACCAATAACAAATGCTAGAAGGGTTGCGGGGAAAAGAACCCTTCTTCATTGCTGATGGATGTATAGACTGGTGCAAACACTACGGAAATCAGTGTGGAAATCCCTCACAGCACTAAAACTAGAGGCTCCATTTAACCCAGCTATTTCCCTTCTTGGCATCTTCCTGAAAGAATTAAAAACATGGGCCGGAGGGTTAGCTCAGTGGTTCCGGCACCTACCTCGCAAGCACAAGGTCCTGAGTTTGATCCCCAGTGACCACATATAATTCTGGGCGTGGAGACTCACGCCCACCAACAATCAACACCGCATACCACAATGCTGGACGTGGTGGCTCACGCCTGTCATCCCAGCACTCGGGAGGCAGAGACAGGAGGATTGCTGAGTT
>PVIC010044466.1:0-15006 GCA_004025085.1 Thryonomys swinderianus
CAAGTTTCCTGGGTCAATCCCCGGTAACCACATACAACAATATCACAACCAGCAATCAGTCCCACATACCACAACTGGGCATGGTGGCTCATGCCTGTATTCCCAGTACTTGGGAGGTTGAGGCAGGAGGATTGCTGGTTTGAGGCTTGCCTGAGCTACATAGTGAGCTCAGAACTACAAAGCAAGACCCAACTCAAAATAAATAAATAATAAATAAATAAATAAATAAATAAATAAATAAATAAATAAATAAATAAATAAATAAATAAATGAAGCTGAATATCCTACACAGTCTAGCAATACCACTACTGAATATACATCCGAACCATTAGTATTTGGAAAAGATATCTAAACTAATATTTATTGTAGAACTGCACACAATAGCTATAAACTGGAACATAAATCTAAGTGTAGATGAATTAGTGGATGCATAAAAAATATGGAATACAATCCAGTCAGTAACTCAGTGAAATGATGATATTTCAATTGCAGGTTATTATGTTAGGTGGAACAACCAGGCACAGAAGACAAGCACTACCGAGTTTTTCTCACATGTGGGAAACAAAAATGGTACATAGCATAAATTTGTCAGAACAGTAGATGTTACAAGAGACTGAGGAAGGTAGCAGGGCAGGAAGAATCAGGAAAATATATCAATGGTTACTGATTCATAAGAGTAAGAAGTTCTGTTGTATAACGGCATAGTAAAATTGTCATATATAATGACAATATATTGCATAGTACATAAAGCTAGAAAAAAGAATTTGAGTGTTTTCTCCACAAAAATAATAAATGTTTATGAAGAAAGATATGCTCACCCTGATTTGAACCTTACACAATGTATGCATGCATCAAAACCTTATATGATAATTCAAAAATATGTACAGTATTATAATTTTATTTATAATTTAACTATTTTGACTATTATTATTTAAGCGTATTATGATTCTTCCATCCACAGATAGCTTCAGTTAGAGTGAGGTTTCTCACACAGGACTTTCTCACTTAGTCCCATTTCTCTCTCTGCTAAGCTTTCTGAGATGAGTTGTCATTCGCTTAATATCTTCTCAGAAGCCTCTGCATGACTGAGTACTCTGTCCATTTAATTCTTTGAAGCATCAAAATTATTTTCCAGCTGTCTAGTTACTTTCTCTCCAAAGTGCTATACTCTTAAAATAAATTAATTTTGGCATGGTTTTCAACTGTATAGCCTGAGCCTCTTCTAAATTATGGCATCTTTTTCTCTGGCCTAAGATTTCTTCCTCATATGCTTCTCCTTCCTTCCACATATCTATATCATGGTCACACACAATATTGAGAATTTGTACCAGTATATGACACAATTTAATTCTCATTTTTCCTATTCCCCCACCTACCCTACAACCCGCAACCCTTATATACATAAGCTTTGTTACCCTTTGTTATTACCATCATATTTTCTCTTGCCCTCCATTTCCTTTTGAATATTTTCTTTTCACAATGTCTGCTATATATTCTAGAGCTCATTTTACTACCAGCAGCAGCAAGAAAGCAGGTTATACTCTGAGTAGCTTTCTTTGAAATCATTGATTGATTCTTGAACAAGCACACAAACAGGAGTATTCTGTCCCAGGGGCAATATCCAAGAATCAAAGCTATGGTTTTCCAGAAGCAATCGGTGAAGACAAGCTCCAAAAATATAAAGGAGAGCATTTTTTTTCCCTTTCTAATCCTCCTATGTAAATATACTATCTGACTTTTCCAAAACACATGCCTTCCTCTACAACTGGTTTATAATTTTTTTTTTTTTTTTTTTTTTTTTTTGTGAGACAGGGTCTCACTTTGTAGTTCAGGCTGGCCCTGAGCTCACTATGTAGCCCAGCCAAGCCTTGAACTCAGCAATCCTCCTGACTCTGCCTCCTGAGTGCTGGGATTACAGGCGTGAGCCACCATGCCTGGCACTGTGTTATGTGGTATTGATTGCTGGTGGATGTGAGTCACCACGCCCAGCATTGTATGTGGTTACTAGCATCGAACTCAGGGCCTTACACTTGTGAGGCAGGCACTGGAACCACTGAGCTAAATTTCTGGCCCTAGTTTATAAATTTAATGAAAGATATAAGAAATACAATCCTAAGCACATGCAACTATGTTCATTTATCCCTAAGGATTTCCAGTCAAGAGTAAAGATATTGGTAGGCATAAATGCTAATTGGAAATAATATACAAAACACATCTTTTCACTCTGTAATATTACAGAAAAGTAATTTTTTTTTTCTTTTTTAGACCTGGCATCAAACTCATGACCTTACACTTATGAAGCAGAAGAACCACTAAGCTAAATCCCTGGCCCCAATTATTCAAAGTTACTCTCACATTTTTTTAATTGGGGTAACCTATTCTGGTATCTAAATACCCAATGTCACCTAAGTCCTTGGTAAAATGAGTTTCATAAACCTTAGATCTTTGGTATTTTTTGACTAGTTACTGTAATTATCTCATCAGCCACTTACAAGTTGGCTTTGTAATTCTGAGTACTTTTCACTAATTAGCTGTTTTCCTTTGTGCATTGTGCTTTCTTTAATCTAATAATAGACTGAAAATTTTGACAAATTTTGATGACATTCATCAAAGTACAAAGGGCTTGATTTTTTCATTAGTTACCTTTCATGTTTTCTATGTTCTTATTGATTTTGACTTGAAAATTCTTTTCAATAGCTATTAGAGTTGATATTTTGGTGATGAGTATTGCCTTAGATTTTCTTTTATTTTTATATAATAAAATATTAAAAACATTAGGTCATTAATGACAACACAGGTTAAATAAACAGACTTTTTAATCTAAAAAATGACATGTTAAAAATGGAAGAAGGCCTGATAAACCCTATGATCTGAACTATTTTAGTAAATATTTATCATAAGCTTTTCATGACAGTCAAAAGCTTAACTATTAATGCTTATGCTTAGTAATTAGTCAAGTAATTAGTACAGAAGGAAAAGTAAACTTGTTTTAAACAGCAGATGTAGAGGAATGAGAAAGTTAAGGGAGTAGGAGAGTGCTTGGAGTCATTTCTGGAAAATCTCGGCTAGGAAAGACTTACAAGGGCTACAACTAACACTGATAAAAGAAATATGTGAGGGCCGGAGGTTTAGCTCAGAGGTTCCGGCACCTGCCTCGCAAGCGCAAGGTCCTGAATTCGATCCCCGGAAACCACATACATTGCTGGGCATGGAGACTCACGCCCACCAGCCATCAATACCACATACCACAGTTCCGGGTGTGGTGGCTCACGCCTGTAATCCCAGCACTCAGGAGGCAGAGACAGGTGGATTGCTGAGTTCCAGGCTTGCCTGGGCTCCATAGTGAGCTCAGAGCCAGCCTGAACTACAAAGTGAGACCCTGTCTCAAAAAAAAAAAAAAAAAAAAAAGAAAAGAAATATGTGATATTTTAAGGGTAGGAGTGGGAGATCTCAAGATCTTACTCTTTTACACGGCCCTTTTTATAAAAAGGAACAACTAGACAGTTCTCAAGGCAACCCTTCTCTCCTCCATTTCTATGCTTGAAGCAAATAATGGTACTTTCTCTCTTGACTTCCCACCCGGCCATGATGGCAGGGGCGATGACGTCAGCCTAAGAATGCAGGAGTGACACAGAGTAAGGATGCACTGAGACTAACTAGTGACTAAGGAGGTCTACCTATGTGTAACCTTCAAAGCCAAACCTAGAATGCTTTCAGCAAACTGGAAAGACTTGATAGTCTTGAAATACTATGTTAAAAATGATCTCAGTGTTGTTTTCATTTGCATCTCTTGAATGACCAGTGATGTTGAACATTTCTTCATATGCTTCTTGGCTGCTTTGACTTCTGCCTCTGAAAAGTGTCTGTTCATTTTAGGTGCCCATTTTTGAATTGGGTCTTTAAACTTGGGGAGGCTGATCTGTTTAAGTTCCATATATATTGTAGATAATAGCCCTTTGTCTGATAAACAACTAGTAAAGATTTTTTTCCCCTGTTGTTGGTTGTCTTTTAATGGTGTCAGGATCTTGTATTTGATGTGAGCACCTGTAGATGCAAATGAGCTTGAGAAAGTATGACAGTGTTTGTAGAATGGGAAATTTCCAAAGAAAATTTGGTGTGGGAATGTAATGAAGGGAAGGAATAAATATGATTCTGAAAGAAAATAAAGAAGCATGTATATAGCAGGTGGGGAGGTGTGGGTGTGTAAGTGGGTAAAAATGAGAATTAACTTGTGTCATATACTGGTACAAATTCCCCGATATTATGTGTGATTGTGAGATGTATATAAAATGTACCAATAAAGAATTCAATTTTTAAAAAATGATCTCAGCATTAGGATTTCTATATTGTCTCAGGTCCCAGAATTTAAATACAATCATTCACTAGACAGTGCAATCAGAAGTCCTTCAGCAGCATTATAGTCAATTAGTGATAATTACTTTATAAAATATAATTATTTTCTAGTTCCTGACTGATGTTCTACAGCACTGTGTTAGGATACCTAGCAACTTTATGAGCATAGTGCCGCACAGTGTTAACCAGTAGCTCCATATGGTTCGGGTCACAGGTACTGAAGACAGACAGTGGAATATGACTGGCAGCTGCAATATGCAGTGTCTGAGTAATCACCGACAGCTTTATAATTATCCTTTGCCTCCATGCTTTAACTTTAGGTAGTGTTTGTCTCCTAACAATAATAATTTTTAGCAATAATTGAAAGAATGAACACATGCAAATTTAGAATAGTGCTTATCTCACAGTATGTATAGATGCTTTTTAGAGGAGAAGGGAATCTAGAGTTAGAGGATCTAGAGTTATAATTATATAAAAGAAAGCTCTCACAGTTTTTTTATATTTTTTCATGGAAAAAATTTCCAATTACCTATATTTCATGAATCACTTAGGTAAATGGGCCTCATATTGCATTTTCTTGTGTTTAAAGATTCCAAAATTGACATGGTTCAATATGATTATTTCAGTTGCTTGTACTTTTCCTCTTGCATTCCTCTTATGCCGCTAAAGTTACAGGTAAACTGTAGTGGTCACTGCCTGGGAAAATGAAAAGATCTAATAAAGATCACTCATAGAGTCTGGGTGGTATGACAGCATAATCAAGATCAATTTTTACCACAGCTGGAGTTTTTAGGAAGTCTGCATAAAGTCTCTTCATGAGAGCTAAGTGAAAATGAGCCCCACTGGAAGGCCAAACATGTGCAAAGGAAAAATGTATCTTCGTCTGCCTATATCTTTTTCAGGGAGAATTTTCAGAACTAGGCAAGAAGTTTGTGGTACAATATGATTTAAATAGATGAGAGCTACGGCTATTTTTCTTTCTTCAAATAATTACGCTTTCTTCCTACATGCCTTCATTAGCACAGTACAACCACACACCAAACTGAAGGAAATAAAGAAATTAAAACAGAGACAAACTGGTAAGCTGATCATTACAGCAGTATCACCTTCATCTTTACAATATGCTCACCTAATGTTCTTTTGCTTCTTAAATATTTACAAATACAATGGAAAATATTATAAGATACAGGTTAACATAGTGCTTTCCAACCATCCTATGGACACACTGCATTTAATTTACTCAGTACTTAGATTTATCTTATGTGAGCCTACAAGGGACAATGTTATATGTGAAAGTTATGAAGAATCCAAAATGTTAATCATAAATAGAACCAAATGACCACTGCTTCTTTGGTTGAGCAAGTCTGATATAAAATAATTGTTGTTGTATTTGTGAGAGAATCATATATGTGGGTGTGTATCTTAGTTGGCTTCTTCATCAGTGGGACCAAACACTCATGCCCAAAGTTTAAAAGAAGGGTGGTTTATTCTGGCTCACGTTTCAGTCCATGTTCAGAGGAAAGATGGTACCCAGGAGGATGGCAAGGGGAAGCTGCTCACAGCACGGCTTGGAGATGGAATGCTTCTAGTGACCCTGCTTTTCAAAGAGACCTCCTCTCCTCACATTTGGTGAGCTGTCAGTGCCACTCAACCACTGTTGCCCTGCCTGCCAGCCCATGAGCTCTCCTCACCGGACATGCAGACAAAGGCTGTGCCTGCACGGATCTTTTCTGTCTTCGCTGTGATTGCTGGCAGTCACAGCCCTGTCGTTTGAGGACCTAGAGCATTGGTACTCCATGCTGCAAATAGCGTACCTGAAGGTAAATGGGAGTCCAATTTTAAATAGAAGATAATGGGGAAAAACCCATCGCTATTACTCATTATTTTTTTATTTCCTTTTTAAAAAAGGACTGTTTTACTGGCTCCAAGAATGCAGCAGATGTGGTCTGGATCATTGTCACAGGTATTGACAGGTTACTAAAATCAAGAGCACCTAAGCAGATCTCAGAAAAAGAGATGCTTTAAAATTTACAAAGAAAAGGAATTTTAATGTTCTTACATGTTCCCACTTCCATATATGTACTTTTGAAAATCAGTAAGTGGTTTAGACATTTTTTTTTTTACAATTACTTTTATGGAGCTTACAAGTTGCATGTCTCCTGAATACTTCTGGGCATAGTCTGATATAACTGGTACTCAGTAAAAAACACATTGAAACAACTTCAAGAGATCTCTGATCATCAGCATGGTAGAACATGCAATCGTAATTTATTCTGGACTGTCAGCAAACATTAAGACACCCAGGTACAGTTTCTTCATTTACATTACTGGGGAAGTTGTTTTATTTTTATTCCTGTTTTTATGGTCTTACATTTTATATTGTCATGCACAAAAGACCTGCTAAAGAAAAAATGATATGAGGTTCTATAAGTTTCTCTATGAGTTTCTTTATAGTTTTTAAATGTTTCAATCCATAATGAATCAATGCCAATATTTACATATCTATATTTTTATATATGTAGAAAGCTCAAAACAGCTAAATATTTTAGGATTACTCTTTAAATCTATTTGCAATTTGGCTTCAGGTAAAGAAAACTTATCTATATCTCTGGGAGAGATTCACAGAGCTGAATTTTATGATATGAATTATTAGATACATGTTTCTTTAATCCCTATCAGGGATATAAAAGGTCATATCCAAATTACAGAAAAAGACTTCTGAATATTACTTTATAAAAGTTATTAAAGAAAGTATTTTGTGAACATCTTCTAGAGGCAAATAATATTGGCAGGATTTCAGAATGCTGCAATGAATATTTTAAAAGAATTAATTTGAACATTTTCTTCCTATTTCACGATATGTATCGTACCTTCTGGACCTAATTTATGTATTTAGTTTCTCAAAAAGGGAAGAGGGAAAGAGAAGTAGGGGAAAATAAAGAAAGAAAAGAAAAAAATTCATGGTAAAGACAAAAAAATGGAAACAGAGCTTTTGTACAGAGGTTGTAGGGAGGTCAGGGAAATGGGGAAAAATGAGAATCAAGATGTGCCACCCAATGTTATATGTGATTTTGAGATTGTATATAAATTGTACCAATAAAGAATTCAATTAAAAAAAAAGATGTGCCATGTGCTGGTACAAATTCTCATGTTGAATATGATCATAATATGTTTGTGTATGTGTGTATCAATAAAATTAAAAGAGAAAGAAAAAATATCTTGATAAATAGTTGAAATAATCAGTTATCAATCAATTATATATAATATATATAATACACACACACATATATGTTGGACAAAATATTCAGCTGGAAGTAACAAAAATCTTAAGTCAGATTGGGGCAAATACTTTCTTTAAAATAAAAGAATTGGCAGATTCCGTGAAAATTTACAGCTGGACTCATGAATTCAAAAGAGATCAGGAATAGTGATATTCTCTTCTGATGTGAATTTATTCTCTGTGATTTTAAACGTTTTCAGACAGCCTATTACCATATAGACTCTTTATACTCCGATGTGTTCAAAATATATAAGTGAGAGACAAAGCATCTCTTTCAGTTTTCATTTCAACAGATGTACATGACTCGACAAGAGTCATCCCTGAATAGCTCACTTGTAGGCATGGCAGAAATGAGCTACCTGCTCCGAACAGCACTTGAAACTAGATTAACATGGACTGAATGATTTTACGCTCAGCTCTGGATCTACAGAGTCAAGTCCAAAATAACTCTAACTGCAGATATAAATAGAAGATTCTTTGGAAAAGTGAAATCTCTGCTAACAAAAGGAAAAATGGTTGCATATTCAGAAAATAAAAAAGGATTTTTTTTTGGAATATATACTTGAGGGCCAGAGATTTAGCTCAGTGGTTCTGCCGCCTGCCTAGCAAGCACAAGGTCCTTGGTTCAATCCAGGTAACCACATATAGTGATATGATATTGGGCATGGTGACTCATGCCCACCAGCAATCAGTACCACACCCTACAATGCTGGGTGTGGTGGCTCAGGCCTGTAACCCCAGCATTCGGGAGGCAGAGGCAGGAGGACTGCTGAGTTTGATGCTTGCCTGGGCTACATAGTGAGCTCAGGGCCAGCCTGAACTACAAAGCAAGATCCTGTCTCAAAAAAAAAAATATATATATATATATACATAGACACACACACACACATACATACATACTTGAAAAATGGCACAATAAGATTAAACTATTTAGTGCAGTAGTCAAAAGTGAGTCTGGAAATTTTACATTAATCAATAACATTTCTCCAGAAATGTAATTGTGTCTCCCATCATCATCATCAGCAGCAGCAATAGCAGCATTGCAGTTTCATTAGCTTCTATTCTTTCATGCTTTCCCTTTCCTCTTGCTTAGCAGTTGAGGGTTAGATATGTTCAAAACATCTAATTGGTTCACTGAAAGTATTTCAAGGAATGCATCCTCCAATGGTTACCAGACCTAAAGAGAGAAACATCACTGTTAACTGGGCTAGTGATGAATGTCATCCAGGAAAATGTTTATTCAAAACTCAATACAATTCCTAACTGTGCAAACTGCAAGCTTAGGCCAAGAAAAAGATACTAGCGGTGAAGCAGTAATGAGAGAAATGTGGAACTGAACAAGAAGAGGCTAAAGTAGGAAATTGTACTTGTTAAGCCAAATTATAAAAGGAAAGTTAAAAAAAAGGACTCCATCTTTAATAAGTCAAAACAACATGAGCACAATACATTCTACATCCAAAGAAAGATGAAATATAACTCTTGGGACATATATGCACTTGTAAATGTGATTTATAATTTTCCATAGAGGGATATATAGATAATAGGGAGCAGAATTCAGATTTGAGATTGAAGTTACACTAAATTTATTTAATTAGTTACCAATACCTTCATTTCCATAACCTTAGTATTTATAGAAATTTTCTATAAAACTCCTTATTTTAGTTCTAGCAAGAATGCCCTGATATTGATAGCATGTATGTTTTGTAAATGAGAATAGAAATATTAATTGACTTGGCTGCCGTCTTGCAGCCATTTGGCAAGAATTTTTACAAGTTTCCTATTCAGTCCTGCTGCTAGAGTAAAATATTTCTATTTTCTGTGTATACCTCCTCCTAGTAAAGATCCACATTCTGACACAATCAGCAAAAAGGAACATTTAATAATTATAGAGCTGAAAAGCTCAAAAAGATCCTAGAGTAGAGTTAGTCCAGCTCCAGAGTATTATATCTCAGAGAGTAAGAACCAGCCTGCAGGAACGTGATTAGCTAATATTACTGTGACTAGATTCTTGTTTTTTGTTTTCTAGAGTTTTGTACATTGTAAAATGATTTATTTTTTCAAAAGCTAATGGGATACAATCTGGGGGAAAAAACTAGCACGTTTTATTGACAAACTTAATGAAAAAGTCCTTAAAAAGGGGGGGGAAAGACCACTATAAAATTGAAGGCATTCTTGTTTTGTTTAAACCCAAAATTTTTTTATTTCTATGCTTATGGCCACACTGTAGTAATTAATGTCCACAAACATAGGTATTATATATCTCTATATAATGCCTCATATATCTATAGCACATATTTGCACGTTTAAAGGATGGTTGGAGAAAATGAGACAAACTGAAGCATTAAGAAGCATGATCCTCACACCAAGAGTCTTCTCCAGTGTTGGTTCCTCAAGAGTAAAATCTTAACAATTTCCTTGCTAATAAAGAGAAAGCAGCTCTGACATAATTCTAGTGCGGAACACAATAAACTGTGCACAGAACTCAGAAACGAAGAAATACTTGACAGAGAAAGAAGACACTGGTGGAGAACTTCCATCTCTGTCTCAAGGACAGAGTTTGCTCCTCTTCCCAAACGGTGTGGACCTGATAGTCGCAGGCTCTCTCCGCCAACAGTGACAAGCATGGGCATCTGTTTCCCTTCCTTTCCCCCATTTTCATCTTCTTCCTCTTCCCTATTTTCGTCTTCTTTCTCTTCACTTTCTCCAACTCGTCTGGTGTTCTGTTCCTTGCTGCAATAGCAGGTTTTAGAGATTCTCCAAGCTGAACTTAGAATAATACTGAGAACATCTCACTTACGTCAGTAACCTTCACCGAACAGTCAGCAGATACCCACTGCTCAGCCGGTTAGAAAGTACAGCCTGAAAGTTAATCAGCAGACAACACATGAGGTTTCCGTCTCAGAGAAACTTAATTACATCTTGAAGGCTGATAGTCACCCTGCGGGCAAAATGCAAACTAAACAAAGAAATTAATACCAACTCACACCGTTGCACACACTTTTCCACTATACCTATTATTTTCCTCACACAGTCCACAGCGTTCAGTGGGCACAAATATAAAATATTCAATTTTTTCTAATTGCTAAACTAGTTCTAAATAAATTCACTGAAATAGTCAACGTTCTTCAATCTTATGATTGAAGCAACTTTTATAAGAAGACATACTAAAAATTGTTAAATAGAAGAGGGGTTTTGTACTTCCTAAGACATACAACTTTAAATATCATGTTACTTGTCTTATATAGGAAAAATCAAATCTATAAAAGAGCAAAATAAAAGAGCAGGATGAAGAGCAAAATAAAAAATAGATAACAGAAAACAGGAAGAAAGATCTTGTTTAAATGGGAAAAGAAACGTAGGGATGGACAGAGAGAAGGGGAAATAATAAGAATTAAAATGTGCTGTGTATATATACTGGTTCTCCAAAATCAACACAGTCATCATGTAGAGCAGATAGGTTTTAACAAAAGTATTTAAAAAAGAAGAAAATTTAGTTTTATGGAATCATTTTTAATATCTTCCAGGAAATGAATAATATCTACTTTTCTCAATCTACAACAATATATAACAAAGAATGAGTTCAAACTTCCAAGTTTCTCTTAGAAGTCACTGTACGACCCAGCTGTGTTCGCCTTTATTCCAGATGAAGTCTCTGACATAGAGAATAATATACAGCCAGAGCTAATAACAAAACAGTTTGCATTATTGCAGGAATGTAACTTAATATGCACATACGTATTTCAGAAGAAACTGCACCCATACTGTTATTTTCATTTGAAGAAATAATTGTGAAAAGCTGTACATTGCTGTTCACAACATTTACACACGTTATTTAGGTGCTGATAAACTACAAACAGGAATTTTTATAGTAGGAGGTAAAGATTAAGAAATGGTCTCAATCATGACTTCACTAACGACAATGACTGCTACAGGTGAGGCCACAAAATGTGTTTGCGTTCATTCTAAATGCGATTCACAGATTGATACAATGATCACAAGAACACTGTAAAGGTCATATTATTGACACTATTCTGCTAATTAAAACTGTGATCTAATTAAGTTGCACCTAATCTCTCTGAGTATTGTCCTCTCTGAGATAATAAAATAAAATACATTTTCAATGACCATTTAAAATAATCACATCTCCCACTTTAAAAAGTGTTCCAAAATATGTATATTTGGGAAGTGTAAGACGTACATGCAAATGGATATCTGTAGTACTCCTATGATGCTTTCTCCTGTCCATCATGTAGCCTCTTGCTAGTCCTTCTAACCCTTCCCAGACCTCGGTGCTCTTCTAGAGACTGTAATACCAGCAGTGATTGGTTCCTACTGAAGAGCATTTCCAGGTTCATTGTTATAGTATGTCATTCCCATGGGATGAATGGCTCTCTCACAGCTTGTGATGTAACAGTACTAAAAGTTGAACAGTAAGAAGTGATTAGGTAAGGGAAGCACTTCCCTGATGAGCAGATTACACAGGCCTGCATGACTTATCATGAGAATAGCTTTCTATAAGTTTTGGCACCTCCAGCTTCCACGCTCTCCCACTGCCTTTAACATGCTTTCCTGCATGTAATGCTTTCCATCATATTTTGATGCATCAAGAAAACTCTTACTGGATATAATGTTATGATTTTGAACTTCCCAGACTCCAGAACATTGACAAATGAACTTTCTTTATATATTTCCTACGCAGCAGTACTATTTTCTAAGAGCAGAAAGTGAACCCATATAATTATCCTATTACTAAATTGAAGTGAGAGAAATTACTGAAAACTTGACAGGAAAGATATTGATTTAATGTCATACATAAAGTAACACATAGGCCTTTTAAAATAGTCTGTTTTATATAATTATTACTTTATTTTATAGATAGACCTGATTTCTGCAGACCAGTCCTTATAATATGAATGAAACAGAGTGAATGTATTGATCCATTTTTTAATAGTGTTAGGCTTTGTATCCAACGTAATTCTTTTTGTGCTGTGGTAGGCCACAGGAGCACCAATGGCTGGAGAGAAAGTGTAGAAATTTGTCTTTCAGGGACCTGCCACTTCCATGTGCCACGTAATCTGGAGGGCGTGGCACCTGCTTTTGCTTTATTACATACTGATAACATTTATTTTGCTTTTGTTCACTGAAATCTTAAAGGGAAATGAGATATTCATCAGCTCCTTTAACCTCACTATTATCTGTGCAAATATTAAACTTGGATTAAAATTGCAAGGGCTTTTTATAACACTATGAGAAGATATTTGTGAGAGAAGTTACAGAGGGGGCTGGGAAGGCTGGGGCAGGCGTCAGGCTCCCACCCAAGTGTGACCGAGTGAAATGAAGAAAGGAAGAAGCTGGAGAGAAGCATCTGCCGACATGGCTGTTGGAGACTCTGTCAAGTGAGTCTCGGAGACTCAAAATCGACCTTCAGAGTCATTCTAAACAGGAATGGTTTTATACTGCTGGCTTTGGAACAGGCTCCCACCTTTTAGAATCATGGTTTCAGAAACATACAGTATGTTTACACTGTTTTTGTTTAAAACAAATTTTTCTAAAATGTTATTGCGAGAGCTATGTCATAGTGTAAACTCTCAGTGATTTGTGACAATAAGGAAGAAAGTAAAACTACATTAGCTATATTATTCTTCTTAAATTTCATATCCGCTATCTTTTAAAATTGCATAAATATTCTACTAGATGTAAAATTACAAATGGGAGAAAGTGATATTATTTATTCATCCCACTATGTTAGCTATTCTATAGCTTCAGGGAAAACATCCATTATTATCTTCAAGATTTTCTCCTTTTTTCATTCTCTCCCTTGGTTATTAAAACACAAACACAAGCAATGTAATTTGAATCATATCTGTACTTTGCAAAGGATTCTAAATTCTTGTGGTGAAGCAAGTCTCTGAGGAAAGAACAAAAGAAGTATACTAATACAAGATCTGCCTCATTTGTATTTTGTTGCTGAGATTTGCATGAATAATTCTAGTCATTTGTAAATATTTTTAAAAACTAAAAACACAGAAGAGAAACATTTTTCACAACATTTAAGTAGAAGCATCAGAATAGATGAAAATTATGCAGTCTATCAAAATACCATTAGTTTTCTTTAAGCTATTCAGTGGATTACAAAACAGGAGTAAAATGATAGACCATTGGAATTTATCTTATTTAATAATCAATTATACTGTCTAATAAAATTATACTTTGAAGTATAATTTTGAACAAATATTTTGATTTGTGACCACTAAATTTAAAATGATACACTTCTATAAAAGCAATGGGATTAGAAGTTTCCTGGTAGTAGAGGTGATAAGACATGGGAAGCATTGCTATTAGGCAGCCTACAACATGCTTGTACCTGAAAGATCATAACTTCCAGACCTTAACTAGTCCATCAAATACATTGGCAAGATGTGAATATATATTTCAGCAGTTTTACATATTATTCATAGATTCTGAATGCTACTTGGAGGACATTCAAAAAACCAATAAACCCAAATACCTGCAGAGTGTAGTTGGGTACATATATATGATATATATATATATATAAATATTATATATAAATATATAATATATATCACATATATATACACCCAATAATGTAATATATATCATATATATATAGCTAAAGATGTAAGATATATCTATATATATAAATATATATAGATATATCTATATCAGTATATATATCTATATAGAGAGATATAGATATATAGATAGATAGCTATATCTATCTATATATCTATATCTATATAGAGATAGATATACCTATCTCTATATAGATCTATCTATCTATCTATCTATCTATCTATCTATCTATCTATATATATTCCCCACATCACAAAATAATCTGGCCTTAGGTAGAAGTTTGCCAAAACTTTCCTGGTCAAATTTTACTTCTTAGTATCTCATTCTGTGATCAAAAACATGTAGAAATAACAGAAAATAGATATTCCATACCAATTTGAACATTGCAATGTAAGGAAATATAAAAGCATAACAAGATACCACATTGCTATGTACACTATTTGTGTATATATTAACATTGAGTTCATGTTTAGTCAGTTGTGGTGAGAATTTCTTTTTTTTAAATAAATTGAATTCTTTATTGGTACAATTTATATACATATCAAAATCACGTATAACATTGGGGAATTTGTACCACTACATGACACAAGTTAATTCTCATTTTTACTCATATCCCTACACACCCACCCCTCCTCACCCCCTTTATACATGCTCTTTTATTTTCTTTCTGTATCATATTTATTCCTTCCCCTCATCACATTCCCACACCAAGTTTCCTATAGAAATTTTGCACTCTATAAAAGCTGTCATACTTTCTAAAGCTCATTTGCATCTACAGG
>PVIC010044467.1:0-15006 GCA_004025085.1 Thryonomys swinderianus
ACCAGCAATCAACACCGCATACCACAATGCCGGGCGTGGTGGCTCATGCCTGTAATCCCAGCACTCGGGAGGCAGGGACAGGAGGATTGCTGAGTTCGCGGCGGCTTGCCTGGGCACCATAGTGAGCTCAGGGCCAGCCTGAACTACAAAGCGAGACCCCATCTCCAAAAAGCAAAAAAAAAAAAAAAAAAAAAAAAAATTATCTTTTAAGAACATGACATCATTGATATCCTGGACCTTTCTAAGTTTGACTTTCCAATGGCTCTCGAGCCATTCATTGGAGACTGCTGGGCAAGAGACCTGTGTGGCGTCTTCTTACCTGTCCAGGAGTTTCTCTTTTAAGTGCATCCTTGTGTATTGTCCCATCCTTCTGAAATGCTTGTTTCTTGCTAACTTCACTGTCCTTGGTCAGATAAGAACTGGATGTTTTGGGGAAGAGCCTAGCACTTAGAAAACAGATGTATACAGGGGACTGAAAGTCGTTCCCTCAATAACTTGACTCATGAGCTAAGTACATTTGTCAGGAAGGAAGCTGACGTAATTGTTTCTGCTTCCTACCTACTCCTGATTATGAGGGACTGAGCTGAGCTCAAGTTTTCACTGAAGAACACATTTTTCTCCAGGCTTTTGCTTACAAAAGCAGAAAATGCTGTTTGTTAATGTTTCCATTTAGCTGACAAAATTGCAGTTTTCTATTTTAGGGAGGCTTCGATATTTGTTAAAAAATGTGAGTCACTCCGTGTGAAATACAAGCTTTGGTTTTATTCTGTCAGATGTCAGAACAAAATTTTAGATCTCCTGAAATAAAATGCAGACCACATGATGGCTTTCATGTAGAACCAAGCCTACTTCTATGAAGGCTAGTTTGGAGAAAAAAATGAAGAAATAGGTTTATAATTAGCTCTCTTAATTGTAAGGAAACAAATACATAATTAGTCACCTTAACCTGGGACCAAGAAAGCTTCTAAAAGATCTTAAAATAAAAATATTTTACTGTATTTTTTTCTTTTGTTTGAGGGTTGAAGCATACTTGAATATCATTTGATTTTATCACTTTCAGCCTATGTGTCAGGAGGGTCACCTCCTCTTTGAGGAGCTCTTCCTCTTGGCCTGGCTCTGACCCCTTGGATCCTTTGTAGGAGGGCTGAGGAACCCCTGGGCTTTCCTCATGAGCCCCAAGGCACTGTACTCCTGCAGCTAGGGTTCAGCATTAGCTTCACACTGTCCCATACTACGCTCGGTAAGAATAGCCTGTCTTCAACATCTCCTGCTCTTAGTAACCTTTATTGACCTTTTTTGAGGGGTCATGCAGGGAAAGATTTCCCTTTGCTATCTCCTTCAGTCCCACCTCGTTTCTCAAATTCCCTATGTCCACTTCCCAAAGAAGCAAATTCTTCCCTGATGCATCCTAGTCTGCTTGTCTTTTACCCTTATGCCCGTCTGGGTAGCTGCCAAAGGAAAGCTGGAATGTAAAAGTTTCTCTGTCTTCACATGGGCTGCACGAAGAGCTTAATTTCTTAGGCTGTGTGGGGGAGGATCATTAGTCCAGGGAGCCTGGATAACTGGGCTCTAAGAGTTCTGTTGTTCTGACTTTGTAGATGACCTTGTCATAGTCTATCACCTCTCTAGACCTCAGTCTCCCCATATGTCAAGTGGAGATACTAATCAGGCTTTGCCTTTCTCAGAGACTCCCTGCCTTGCTCATCTCTCATCTTCTGATGATGCCTTAGAGTGCTGGTGGTAAACCTATGGCATGTATGCCACCGCAGGCTGTTTGTTATCACTGAAAGCTCCAAAAGGTTCACCATCACTGTACACAGGAGTATGAACCGCTCTAGTAAATAGGAACTTTTCCTCAATGGAGCTGACTACTTCAGATACAGTGACTTCACCAATTTGTAAAAGTTATGTTTTATGCAAATATTGGCCTTGCTGACATGCATATCTGGAGCATTCTGGCCTGGTCACCCACCTAGATAAAGTAAATGAGGTGGACATGCGGGCATTTTCAAGTCCGAGGGACAAGAAGGAAGACATCTGTTGCTCTGAATGATGATGTAGGTGTCTCCACTGAACATTCATGTCTCACTCTGCGGGATGCTTTATATTCATTATCTGTTAGCTACTCACAACCACCAAAAGGTATTCTTATGTCTATTTCAGAAAGATAGAACCTGAATTGTTGCCAGTTAAGCAACTTGCTCAAGTTAGTGGGTCTGATTTCAAAGCATGGTTGACCCAAATACTCCTGATTCTCTTGTAACAAGTTAGAGGTCAGAAGAGCTTCTAATTCCTATGGACACCAGATCTGGTGAACCACAGAAGGAGATTTAAACCCAGAGAAGTGATATATTAGAATGTCTTAGGGTGATTGGCACCTGCAGGAAGTTACGAATCCCATTCTTCAGCCACAAGTTAATGGGGTAGAGAAGGATTTCTTTCTTCTTTGCTTTGCTTCTTTAGAAAAATGGTCTCTAGTGTATACTGCAAAAGAAAGACCATCAGAAGTGGGGAGTATACAAGGGGTGGGAAGATGCTGCCATGCCGCTCACGCTTGGCTTGGGAACCAACATCTGCAGTCTGTGTAACAGGACTACAGGACTCTTGTCTTATCAAGAGAAAGACATGCACTTCACCACTGGTGGAAGAAATATCTCAGAACCTTTGGACATTTTAGTCTTGTGTGAGGTGCATTTTTCAAACCAACCAACAAATAGTCTGTCTTCATGGATACAGAAAGGACCATTTCTAGGAGTAACATGCTGTGCTCTCATCCCTTGGCAACCCTTCCCACTTGGAGCCATTAACCTTCCAAGTTCTTCATCCTCTATCAGGGCATTTTTATAAATCAGATTGTCACAGATAAAGACATAGGCTGCATTTGAGTTTAGCGATTTTCTGCTATAAGCCAAGCAGAAAACTTAACAGTGTAGTGACTGATGGACTCTGGAGTTTGTGGGGTTATTTCATGAAAATAGAAAAGAACAGAAACTATTTTGACCCCAAAATATACTAACATGCACAGTGGCCCTGCCCAGGCCGGGCATTTTACTTTTGCTGCTTCTAGCTCCAAAGGTACCTACTTCTCACAACTCCCAGACTAAGATGCCTGGTTTGGCAGAATCCTTTGGGAGAGGAGAGTACTACGCCAAAGGGCCGGCTCACAGGGTATCTTTGTGATGCCTTTGTGGAGCAAACATAACAGGGTTCCAAAGCCTCCTGGAATCTCGGTGGTCCCTGAGGTGCAGAGGCATCGCGGCCTGTCTCCATGCTCACCCAGCCTTCTCTGCGGATGTGTCTGTGTTCAGTTTCCTCTTCTCCCTCCTCTTGGTGTCAGTCTGATTAGATTAGGGACCACGTGATCACCTCTGTAAAGACCCCACCTCCAGATAAGCCCACACTCTGAGCTTGGCGAGGATTTTGTCATACAAATGATTGAGAAGAAACAATTCAACCCTTCTCAGCTTTACAAACTAGCAAAGAAGTCTAGACTTCAAAATCAGAATTTGCATTAGATCACATGAGCTACTCTGTCAGAAAACACTTTAAAAACTGTGAAATACAGCACAGACGTGAGGCATTGGTATCATAATCACCAGGCACTTTGCAATTATTTTAGCCTGTTTCTTCCAGGTTCCCTTTAATTTTTGGAACAATGGAGAGGAGGCTCCCACTGTACAGAAAGTGTGATAGGAGATACATCTGTCATGGGAAGATTATGAAGAGTTAGAAAAACAGCTCCCCTTAGCATGTGCTGCTAAGAAATTTCTGCTTTTCTGTGGAAATCCAAGAAACATCCTTCAGAATTTTTATTGGACTCATTAAGACTCTTGTACTTAAGGGCAGTAGGTTCCTGTGTGAAATAGAAATGCTGTACGAAAGAAAACTTAGAAGCTGCCCTTCTCAACTTAAATGAAGAGCCAAAGACCACCCTCTTTGAAATGTCAAATTTAAAGGAGATTATGTACAAAAAAGCAACAAAGACATTAGGGTTCTAAGAATTAAGAATATGTCAGCCTTCTAAGATATGCCTTTCTAGGATATAAATAAGATTAACTTTAAGAAGATTTCTTTTTCTTAGTATAATATTTTTCAGAGAATAATTTTCCTAGCTTTGAAAACTATCGCCACCAGACATCTCAGGAATGTCTTAATGGCTTTATCATCTGTGTACAGCCCAACAACCCCCACTCCAGCCTCTCATATTTTCATGAAAATAGGAGATCAAAATTCATTTAAGCAGGAAGAAGAACCCCCATAAAACAGAGCAGATAGCATAATAGGCAACAAGACAGTAATCTACACTGTATGGATTTGTTCCCATGTTTGTTTATGTAATGACTTTAGTCTCCAATAGGGTTGAGGTGTTTCATGAAAGCATATGTATCACAACAGGATTATATAAATAACAGAGAATGGGCCAGAGAGAAAGCATGGGTGACAAAAATCAGAAAACGGGCAGGTGGAAAACATTGACATGCATACCACAGGGTTCCAAAGCTTTCTGGAAGTGGACCTCAGGTGGCACCCAGTCTCCAGATGGCCGTGGCACCCCTTGCTAGGTGCCCATTTCTCTGAGATATTAATACTCAGAATGTCACTGGAGTACCTTCTCTGGTCCTGGTCTGCAAGGAGATTTCTTCTACGGCACCTCGTAGAAAGAACTCTACATGATGAACATGATCCTCAGCCTCCCTCTGCCGTGGCCACAGGAGTGGATGCCATGTGGTTGGTTTCTTAGGCATCCCTTGATACAAGTCAGGGGCATAATTTTAAAAAAAAAAGATTCAAAAGAACATGGTCCAGATCAGCACCCTTTATAGCTGACTCCATCTAGCAGATTAACTGAGGACATTCACAACAGTGTTTCTGGAAAATTTTGGAGTCTAGGCAAATACAAACAAAGAACTTAGTCTACCCAGGAAACCCCCAATTACTCCATTTAATCTACAAAGCACCTGCAGAGGGAGATACTCTCACTGGCCCTTATTGTAGAATAGGAACTAGAGGCCCCTGAAAATGAATAACTTCCCAAAAGTCACACAGTCATTTAGGTGAAATCGGATATAAACTCAGACAGTCCAAGTTCATCCTGGCACGAACCACCTCACAGACCTACCCATGACAAGCCCCCCAGTAGCCCAATAATCTGATTAAACTAATTAAACTGTATCTCCAGAAAAATATATACATGGACATAAACACAAAAATCCACATCATCTGTGTAGTGTTCATATATTCACTGAAATCTTCCCGTACCTAAAAAGCTCCAGCAGTGAAGATGATGATTGAGTGTCACTGGGGACATGCTTGGAAATAGTTCTCTCAGGAGGACTTTGTGAGCTCAAAGAGCAGGCAGCTGCAGGCCTCAGGTGATGTCAGAACCCACATATAGACATGTAAAGAAGCAGACGAAGGGCAGATTCACGAGCTTGTAGGACCAGGAAGATGTGGGGAAGACTTGTGCTCTCTTGTGGAAGCTGAGGACGTTGCCAAGTGGATGCCCTTGTTGCTGACCCTGCTGTGAAGTGGGCCAGGGGATTCCTGCAGGAAAGTGCCAGTGTCTACCCTAAACTCTGGATGAAGGAGTGACTTTGGCTCCACACTGTTTTACCTATGTAATCACTTAAGAAATACCATTCTGGTCCAATGTGGCCTTGTAGATATTCTGAAAGGCCACAGTGTCATCTGCCTTCAAGCAGTGCCAATTTCTGGGCACCCTACTTCTGTGGACTCTGCATGTTCAAGCTCAGATGCCTGACTGGCTCACTCTTTTTAATTGAATGAGTACAAGCAATGGAAAGTTGGGAGACATTTTCACCTATGATGGCTTTAATTTTTGAAGAGTTGAGCGAACACTACCTTTCTGCTCTCTCCATCTTAATGCCATCTGCCTTTTTTATTCTGCCTGGTTTTTTGTTTTTGTTTTTGTTTTTTTTTGAGTCAGGGTCTCACTATGTACTTCAGGCTGGTCTTAAATTCACTATGTGTAGCCTTTGCTGGCCTCAAACTTGCAGTCCTGCTCCTGTCTCAGCCTTCTGAGTGCTGGGATTGTAGGCATGTGCCACTATGCCAGTTCCAACTGTCTATAGAAAACCAAAAAGAAACTTAACTTTTTTTCTTACTGCCATGAAAATTAACCAAATGTAATGTGAAGTCCTTAGTTATTATCTTAAAAGAGGTAGGTAGAAAATATTTCAGAGGAACCTAAAATGTCAGAAGACTGGTTAGGGATCTGATTCTTTAAGTGGTCTTTGAAGCGGACTCTAAATATACAGTAGTAACACTGACATGATATTGGATTCACAGAGATTTTCAAAACTAGTAATGCTGGTAAGAGATAACTGAATGACAGGCACTCTTACAAGACATTTGCTTGGATAATTTATTCTGCACACCTCATACAGTCAGTCCTATTTTATAGGTAAAGAAGCTGGAATTCACTCTTTTCCACAAAGTATGCAAACATTTTATTCCAGTTTTATTTCTCTACAAGGTGGTCAAAGACCTGGGAAAACTGAACTACAGTTGACTCATGAAGTCAGATTTTTAAAAGGAAAACTCACAGAGGTGGGGTGATATCTGTTAGACAGTGGTTTGATAATTTGGGTTTAGTTGCAACCTTCATTATGAGTTATGATGATCCAGAGCACCACAAAAGCCCCTTTAGGCCTGAGATCCCTCTTTCCCTAGCTGCTGAGAATATCCTTTGCTGATGGGTCACAATTGGGTCTGACTCTGAACACTGTTCTCCAAGACAGGGAGCTTCATGACAAGGTTAACCCTCCCCACAAGGAAAAGCCGTATTGAGCAAGTGGTGCAGACAGGGTTCAAGGACACCTCAATCTTAGATCCAGGGTGTCTCTGAAGGACTTGCAGGGAAACCGGACTCCAATGCTTGCACTTGCTCTAGGGACTGCTGATGTCTGTGATCCTAGACATCTGCTTTAGTTTGCAGTATTCTTGTTATCAATTTTGAATCAATGAAAGATTGCTTTCTCATTTTGAGTAGGATGTATTAAATCACTATTTTATGTCTACCTCTTTTTTTTGTGGCTTTCCATTACTTTGTGAAAGAAACATGTCTTAAATTGCATGTTGATGAAATTACCATAAGAATAATTTGGTGTTACCTGCTAGGTTTGTGTATGCATGCACAAAAACATATACAATGACAGAGATACTGATTTACACTCATACAAATATGTGTGCTTATCTAAATTTAAAATAATTACACATAGCATTATAGAAGTAGTAATATAAATAATGGAAAAATACAAATAACAAAAACCCATTTTATATATGTACATATGTAGACAATAATGTAGACAAAATGCAGACCTACGGACAAAACATCACCCTGGACATGGATATGGATATGGATTTTAGTGGTTCTGTGAAGCCTCTTTCTAGATCCTCCTTTCAGCCTAGCGTTTCTTTCTTCACCATGGGCTCCTCCCCTTTATTAAGGCAGGTTAAGGTCAAACTGGTCAAGTATGACTCACATCCACCCTGGGATACTTCAAGGAAGGTTGTAATTATATGTACAGATAAACTGCAGACTCATCCTTCAGGCAGGCTGTGGAAGTGAGACAGTGGGTCTTCCTTCACCTCATTCACCAGATGTGGAACTAAGAGACTTCTGACTTTTCCCCCAAGCCAAAGGACCATGAACGGTAGATATTTTGAATTGGTTCTGGACATTGATGAAGCCACAACAGTGCAACTAAAAATACCCGTGAAAGAGAACTTCCAGAACTGCTTTGAAAGGGGCAAGAACCACGGGATGTGTGTGTCAGAAGTGAGAGGTAGTGTTATGAGGAAGATTAATCATATGTATCTTTACTGTAATAAATTTAAAAATTTGTTAGATACTCACTGTATTTTTTGGTCATGCTACATATCTATATGCCATGTACCTGGAATATAGAGACCACACATCATATGCCAAATAAATACTCATATATGTAGACTATATACATACATATGAGTATATAAATATATATTTATATGTATGACTTTATTGATGAGATAGCAAGTCTCAGTCGAATGGCATGTATTCTGAGACAAGTAACCAGACTATATTATTCCTGTCAGTGTCCTAATTAGCTGACTCAGCCATCATGTATTGAATGAAACCTCAGTTTGAATCCAAGACAAGGCCATGCAAGAGGACACTATAAGGCAACTGCCTTGAAAGGTTCAGTCCTCTCATTGGCTGAAGCTCCCACCTTGGGGATTCCTTATGTATTCAGCCTAGAGATGCCTGAGAGTTGACCGTGGTGTGTGTGTATGTGTGTGTGCACATGCTCACATTTGAGGAGAAGAAAAGGCTTGAGAAGAGTCCTCTGCATTGCTAGGACATTGATATGTGGCAATATTCCCAGAAATAAAGAGGTGCATATTTAAGTGCCAATTAAATCATAGATAAACAAGACCAAATTGGGTAATAAATAAGAAATGAATGATAAGATTTGAATGTCTTCCTTTTTTACATTAGGCTTTATTTTGGATAATAGCATGGCTAGAGATCCAGACAGTAATTTTGCATTTCAGCAGTTCCTTCTCTAATTACTAAAACTCCCTTTACCTTGGCGATGACCTCTTACTTTTACATTCATCAGCCTTCCTTAGGGTACCATTTTGTATTTTTATGAGTTACATGGTGGAAAGAAATTCTCAAAACAAACATCTGGGTAGGATTTTTTTAAATTCACATTTCATATGCTATTGCTTTCCTCTGTTATCTATTCTAGGAATAATGATTTTTTTTGCTAGCCTGGTTGAATCTTCTTAGGTTTTAACCAACAGTCTTTACTATTTTGAATGAGTTTAATTTGCACTGCTACTTTTTCATTTTGCCAACTCTTTGCAATTGCAATCAACTTCTTTTTGCCCTTCACTGTACATTTTAAAATTATTGATTCACATCGTATACAGTATATAAATGAAGCTTACAAATGCAATTTATTTGGTTCCTAAAGTACTTTCTCCTGCTTCAGTTCTCTGATGTTCCAGCAATTCTAACTCTATATTCATAATATCTTGGCCCATTAGCAGCCAGGATTTATTTGGGCCAAGTGAACTATATTTCCTCGCTCTAATGAAGCACACAAATTATAACAGCTCTCTCCTCAGCAGGCTACCCTCTGTACGGAGGCCAGAGCAAATGTTGTCTCAGAGTGGAGAGCTCAGCTCTGAGAACTTAATGAACTTTAAGATACTGTCAACACAGGAGCCTGCCATTGAAATAAAACTTAACAGTTCATCAAGGTCAGCTACAGCCTTTTTAGCCTCTTGAATAGACACTTTCATTTGCCTATGGGGCTTTTATTTAGTGTTAATAGATTAATGACCTGGATGTTGTAGTCAACTCTACTTCAAATCCATTTTTCATTTTCCATAGTGAAAGTCACAGAATGTCATATAAGGCTTAGAAATCAACTTAAGTTCTTTAAAGCAAAGATGTTGAGGCTGATATTACTTGGAGAGTGAGGCCTGGTCCACTGTGGTTATCAGATAAGATTGAGGAATTTAGAACTGAAAGTGAAGTTTGGGAACCAGAATTTCACCTGAATGTGAAGTTTTGGTGCAACCAGATAAAGAGATGGGCTATTCTTCAACCAAATCTGAACTCATCAAAAGCAGGGCATTTGTATTTAGAATCATCAGATGTATTTGGCTGACTGAGCTGTTATAAACCAACATCCTAGACTTTTCCCATCAACACGTGGAAATATTGAAAAAAAATAGGAAAATGTAAATACCTAGGTCAAGTTCAAAATCAAGAAATGAAACCCTCAGCTGTCAGAACTGAAGAGGAAACTTACAGCCAAAGTAGAGAGCAGGAATTTGCGGCTGAAATGGACCATGAAAGAAAGTAATAAAAATATAGGCTTAACTGCTGGCAACACTACCTCTCAGTTCTGTGTGCTCCAAAGCAGGAGTTAGTGAGGACTGACCATCCCATAAAAAAAAGAGAATAAGGCAGCTGTGCAGGGGCTTGGAGACTGTGGAGGAAGCTTGCTATACATCTGTGCCTCAGGAAAAATGTCACCAAAGAGGAATGGGCCTTAGGCTTCTGCCATCGCAGGTGTGAGATCTGGTTCTGCTTAGACCAGTACTGAAAAATGAGCATGGAAAGTGTCTGGAGACTGGGAAGTTAGCAGAGCTTTTGCACTGGCATCTACTGCCATTACCAAGTGAAGGAACAATGAAGACTGACCGATAGAACTAGGAGACTCACAAATGGTAGAATGTAAATTCCAAAAACGAGCAATGCCAGAACAATCAGAAACACCAGTTATACTTAGGGCTTTCCAGGAGCAAAAGGAAAACTACGGGGCAACTCTGAGCCCATGTGAAAGTAGACTATTTGAAAATTATCAATGGGTTTTTAAAATTAAAACTATGGGTATTTAAATAAAGAAGTGAGTTGATCAGTAGACTATACAGAAACAAAGAGGTGGAAAAATTAAATAGTAGTCTGGAGAAATGATGGAGAATTCACTACAGAAAAGTAGAGGTAGAAAATATATTAGAGAAATTAACAGGAAAAGAGAATCCTTTTTAAAAGTCTGCATATGCTTAATACAAGTTCCAGCAGAAGAGAAAATAAAGAATGAGAAACATGCATTATTCAAAATGATAGTAGAGAGAGTATTCCAGAATTAGACTCAAGGAGCACAGTGGGTGATGGATATAAGTAGATAATAAAGTAAAAACAAACCCACTCAAGACACATAATTGTGAAAATACAGAATGTAAGTAGTATCAAGATAATTTTATAAGCTTGAAAAGACAAAAGTAAGTATCAAAGAAGGGCAGTTAGGAAAACAGTACACTTTGTAATAAAAAATGGCATAAACAGTGAAATAATATCCTTATAGTGCAGAAGAAAAATAATTGTCAGCTTAGAATACTCCACTAAGGGTGAGTAAAAATGAAGAATAAACACTTACAAAGATCATTTACTGCTCTGATGGAAGATGTTTGTTAGAAATCCAATGTGGAAAAGAGAAGTGAGTGAAGAAGTTTGTAAAAAGACATGCAAGTAAGTGTAATATTCAAAACATGTTTTTTTAAATTGCATTTTTATTGGTATATTTTATATACAGTTCACAATCACACTCAACATTAGGGAATTTGTACCAGTATATGATACAAGTTAATTCTCATTTTTAACCATATCCCTACCCACCTCACAACCCTCCACCCACTATATACATATGCTTTCTTTTTCTTTCCAAATTATGTTTATTCTTTCCCCTCATTACTTTCCCCTACCACATTCCCTTTGAATATTTCCTATTTCACAAAATGTATCATACATTCTAGAACTCATTTACATCTACAGGTTCTTTTACCAGACAAAAGATACAGTATTTACATATGTGTGATCTATTTATTTCACTTATTAGTGTATCCTCAAGGTGTGTCCATTTGCACATAAATGAACGAAACTTGTCATTCTTTATGGCAGAGTAATATTCCACTTTTTTTTTTTTTTTTAAAAAACCACTTCTTCTTTATCCAGTCTCTAGTTGATGGGCATCTGGGTTGTTTCCAAAATTGGGCTATCATAAACACTGGCACAGCTAAAAGACAACCAACAACGTGGCAAAAATGTACTAGCTGTTTGTCAGACAAAGGGCTACTATCTAGAATATATAAAGAACTTAAATCAGAACCCCCAAGTGTAAAGACCCAATTCAAAAATGGGCATCTGAAATGAACAGACACTTCTCAGAGGCAGAATTAAAACAGCCAAGAAATGTATAAAGAAATGTTCAACATCACTGGTAATTCGAGAGATGCAGATGAAAACAACTCTGGGATTTCATCTTACTCCACAAAGAATGGCCGCTATTGAGAAATGAATCAGCAATAAATGCAGGCGAGGCTGAAGGGAGAAAGGAACACTTCTCCACTGTTGACGGGATTATAGACTTGTGCAACCATTGTGGAGATCAGTGTGAAGATTCCTCAGAAAACTAGGATTAGAGGTCCTATTTGACCCTGCTATTCCCCTACTAGGAATATACTTGAAGGAATTAAAGGAATCATTTTGTAAAGACATATGTGCACCATGTTCATAGCAGCTCAGTTTGTGATAGCCCAATCATGGAAACAAAACATGTTGAATGATAGATATTTAAGGAAAAAAGATAGAAACACTAAACATGGGGCAGGGAGAACAAGGGGGTAAATTGAAGGCTGATGAAAATTAGAGACACTGATTAGATTTATTATATTAAGATTGCATGTGAAAGCTTTCATTATAGGAATTATAAGAGAGAGTAGAATTCATTGTAAGGAAAAAAAGTAGAATGCATAATTTGGGAAACAGAAGAAAGTATAGCAGAAAAATAAAAAGGAACACGGAAAATTTGATTAACAACAAAAGTCAGGGGCCAGAAATTTAGCTCAGTTATTCTGGCGCCTGCCTAACAAGTGCAAGGTCCTGAGTTTGATCCCCAGTAACTACATTCAACAATACTGGGCATGGTGACTCATGCCCACCAGCAATCAGCACCACATACCACAGTGCGGGGCATAGTGGCTCCCATCTGTAATCCCAGCACTTGGGAAGCAGAGACAGAAGGATTGCTGAGTTTGAGGCTTGCCTGGGCTACACAGTAAGCTCAGGGCCAGCCTGAACTACAAAGCAAGAGCCTGTCTAAAAAAAGAAAATCAGATAAGGAGGAAAAGGAAACAAAGCTAATTCAAAATGCAAAATAAGTTGGCAACAGTAAGTCTCAATACTTAAATAATCACAATAAATATTAATACTTTAAATATAAATTATAAAGACAAAACTATCCACAAGTGACCTATATATTAGTGGGAATTTTCCAAGGTTATTAAATTAAATTTCAATATGTGAAAACGAATTGGATTTGTATAATAATTAACTGCAACAAAAATAATTCTGTGTCATTTAAAATGTATAAAAATGAAATGGAAATAACTTTTAAAAGATATATCAGGAAACTACACAAAATTGTAAATCTTAGAGAAAGGTAAAGAACTAAAAAGAAGATATATCAGGCTAAGGATTTGAAGACTTGATATTGTAAAAAAGTTCAATCTTCCCAAACCATTCTGTAGTTGTATTAAAATCCCAATCAGTAATCGCAGAAAGTACATGTAGGGAAACTGGCAAACTAACTTCATCATTTTTATTAAAATGCAAGCAGATATCCAAGAATTTCTTAAAGAATAATAAAATTTAAGCATAGGCAATACAAGATGTCAAAACTCTTTTATAAAATTACACTAAAGAAGCTGGTATTGAAAGGCTGGATACATAAACCAGGGGCACAGAATAGGGTCCAGTCTCCATATCCAGTAATGCAGCTTTCAGCAAAGCTGGTCTTGCAGCGTGGTACAGAAAGCACTTGACTTCATGGATGAGTAATATTGACTTCTCCTTGAGTATTTGCCAAAATGAATTCTGAGTCACTCATACAGCTACAAGGTATAACAGTAAAGGGTATGGAGACAATATAGAAAAGCATCTCAGTGCTATAGACAGTTCTTTACATATATTTTAAGAAATTGCCTAACCCTAAAATATTACCAGAAAAGGCAGACAAAATGAAGAACTTCCATTTGCTCTCACCATTAAGAGTGAAAAGCCTAGTAGTAATGGATGAGTTGTTTGTAATACATATAGCTCTTGAATATGTATAAACTTCCACAAGTTACAAATACAACTCATCTGAGCTTTACAAAAGATTTGAACAGATACTTCATTTAAAAGTATTAATGTCCTGATAAGGGTATGAAATAAATGTTGACACTGTTTATCAGGGGAAAAATTATAATGCAATACATCACCCAGAATTTGCTTTTTAAGGGGCAATACCAAATTTGGGGGATGATTAGAAGTAATTGTAATTTTCATTTACTCCTAGAAATGCAAAGAAAGAAACTGGAAACCTCTGCTGAAACTGAATATGTACATGACAGTGACATGCCAGTTCTATTTGTTCATAGGCAAACTCTGTACAGAGATGTGTGCATGTGGATGTAGACATGTATAATAATATTTATTGAAGAATTATACAGTATGCTTCCAAACTGGAAACAACCCAAATGATCATTAAGGCTGGAATAAAATTGTAGTATCTAAAACTGTGAAATAATACATAACAATGACAAGGGGCAACTAACTGCATGTGACATGGATAGACTCGACAGATACGATAATGAAAGTCATACACAAAAAAAGAATGTACCCATGTGTACTTGTACAGCATTCAAAATCAGACAAAACTAACCTATTACAGTAGGAAACCAAATGGTGTGATAGAATTTAGTGACTGTTGTTGTGTAAAAGATGGACACAGAAGGGGCTGATGAGAAAATATTTTCTTTGTATATATTTATTAAAACATATATTTAAGACATGTATCCTTTATTGTTTGTATACTTCGCTGATAAAATAGAAAAAAATACAAACAATACCACATATTGTTTATATACACAAAATATATACATATATACATATACATACACACACACACATATATATTTTTTTTCTCTGTGTGTGTATGTGAAATGTGAATTGAAATGAAACACCCAAATTCATAAAACTGGGGGCTGGTATGTAGCTTAGTGGTGCCACGCTTGCCTGTCAACCACAAGGTCCTGAGTTGAATCCCTGGTACCAAAACAAAACAAGATACAAAAACAAGCTCACAAACTTGTCTTTAGGGCACTTAGTAAGAGGTTGGAACTAAAAACGAAATGAAAGTTGATCTCAACTTGGATAAGTCATTGCCAACTAGAAAAAAATTACAGGGGCCGGAGGGTTAGCTCAGTGGTTCCGGCACCTGCCTCGCAAGCGTAAGGACCTGAGTTCGATCCCCGGTTACCACATATAATGCTGGGCGTGGTGGCTCACGCCTGTAATCCCAGCACTCGGGAGGCAGAGACAAGAGGACTGCTGAGTTCGCGGCGGCTTGCCTGGGCACCATAGTGAGCTCAGGGCCAGCCTGA
>PVIC010044468.1:0-15002 GCA_004025085.1 Thryonomys swinderianus
AAAGAAAGAAAGAAAGAAAGAAAGAAAGAAAGAAAGAAAGAAAGAAAGAAAGAAAGAAAGAAAGAAAGAAAGAAAGAAAGAGGAAGGAAGGAGGGAGGAAGGGAGGCAAGAGGAATACTGTATTATCTCATTTTTTGTGAATTCTAAACTAGTCAAACACATAACATCAGAGAGCAGAATGGCGGAAGATGTTGCCTTAGAGTGTTACATTTCGGTTATACAAGGTAAATCTGGAGATCTAATGTATGGTATGTTGCTAGGGCAGACCTTCGTTCTCAACACACACAGCACAAAGGTAACTATGCGAGGTGATATTTTAATTTGTGATTACATGTATATGTATATATATGTGTATATATTTGACTTGTATATACTAAATATATAGGGGTTTATTCTTTCTAAAGTAATACCAAAGAAGGGCAGATTTGAGCTGCTGAGGTCAGAAATTTGTTTTCAAATGTTTATTGGGTATGTGGAGACACTGCGTAAGAAGTCAGATCCAAGTCTGGAGTTTAAGAAGGAGATCTCCAGAGATATTTATAAAGGACTGATCGGCATACGGGTGATGTGATGATTAATCCATGACTTGGCTGGGCCATGGGATGAGCAGATATCTGATTAAACTGTACCTTATCGGATATGTGAGTGTTTTGGGGAGAGATAAGCATTTGAATGCCTGGACTGAGTAAAGCACATGATCCTCCCCCTTGTGGGTGAGAGTCATCCCCTTCACTGAGGGTCTGAATAAAACAAAATGGCAGAAGAAGGCTGGGTTTGCCCTTCCTCTGCCTGACTGCATCAGCTGGGACAACCCTCTTCTGCTCTCAGCACTCTGGGTCTCAGGACTTCAGACTTAGATTGGAATTTGTACAACTGGCCTCAGCCCAGCTTTCCTGGGTTTCCAGCCTGCAGCTGGATCACGGCACTTCCTGAGTTCTGTGTAATCACCTGAGCCAATTTCCTTCTAATAGATCCCTCCACCTGATTCTGGTTTTCTGCAAGCTCCTAATTCGGGTGTCGTTTAAGTCCATGAACCTGGATGAGATCTCCTAATGAGTTAGGAGGAAGTCCGCAGGGACCAGCCCTTCTCATAACGATGATAAAAGACTGAGGCCTGGTCCTCTTCTGATGAAGAGGAACCTGGAATGAGGAAACTTGGGAAAAGGTGAGGCCTCAGAAGCTGAGAAGCAAATGCTACAAGTTCTGCCCACAGTTCAGTGTGGAACGAGGGTGGGTAAGGGGAGGATGACTGCCCTTGCTTCCCGAGGGCTGGTTTCTTGCAGCCTTTAAGGGAGACGGCATAGGAGTTAAGACCTTCCAAAGTAGCACTGTTCTTGAGAGCTAGATGTCTCCCTTGTACCAGCTGCAAGGGTCAGCTCTGGAGACCTGGCCCCTACTGTCCCAGCATTACTCTCCCTCTGGTCTAAGTATCCACTGAGTAAGCCTCAGCTTGTCACTTCCACTCTGCCAAGTGGCCAGGCTGGCCCCCAGGCCTGAGATATTGTCCCTGTGCCAGGCTCCCACATCATCTGTTGCTCCCACTTACACAACAAACTGAACAGAACCCGTTTTTGTCTGAGTCTCTAAGCCAAGTGGACTGTGGATTTCTGGAGAGGCTCCTTGCTTCTGTGGCCTACCATGGTGACTGTGATCTAAGAGGTTTTTGTGGGACAGAAATACTCATGCTTACATCTGACCAAGATTGGCCCTGTGTTAGGCAGAACTCCAGGCTCAGAACTTCCCTCTGAGCGGGCAGATCTTGCCAAGCCCCCTTCCATCTTGGCAGGGAACCCCCAGCACTGTTCCTACTGATACTTACTGAGTATCAAAGGGGCCTTGGGTCACAGTCCCCACTCTGGCACTCTCACATGAGCCTGACCTTTGGATTCCCACCTCTAAAATGGAGATGACAGGTTTGGCAGATCATAAAGAGCTGGCAATTCTGACTTGCCAGAGGTCAGGGTTTTTCCTGGGCAGCTGAGTCAGGGCATGCTATCGACCCACCCGAAGCCATGTGGGGCCTACTGTAATGCACTTGGTCTTTCTCAAGTCTCTGAGGATGAGCAGTGTCTTCTTCAGGCAACAGGAACCTAGGGAGAGAGAGGGCCTCGACCAGTGAAAACTCCAGAACGCCCACAGACATCCACAAGTGTTTCCAATGACTAAGATCAGTCTCCCCCTGAAAACAGGCTTCGCAGTGGCTGGGCCTCTTAGGACTGCTCTAACCAAAGTTACCTCCTGTTCTGCTCATCCCTGTACCCACTGTGCCACTTCTCTGGGGGCAGCATTTCCCTCACTCTCAGGGTAGTAACCAACGTATCCCCTTTCCCTAAGCATCAGACAACACACAAGCAGGTTCAGCATGCAAAACACTTTATTGATCTTTACTTTTCTTCACTGGTCAGAGAATGAAAAAACTGAGAGGCATGGGTGTATGGGTGTGTGTGTGTGTGTGTGTGTGTGCGCACACGCGCGTGTGTGCACGCACGCACGCATGTCTGTGCATGCAGGAAGAAGTCAAAGGTAGACTACCTTGAATTTGTATTAATGGGCTGAAGAGATTGGTCTGAAGTTGGTAAGCCTGCTATCTCAGAGGCTCAGAAAGTTTGTGCCCAAGAATATGTACTCATTTAACCAAATCCCTCCACCCGCTAGAGGAAACTCAGGCATGATCCAGGCCCAGATCTTCTGCTGGCTCTACCAGTGAGCATTTTTCAGGCCTGGTGGGTACAGCCAGTGGACAGGGCATGGCCATATCACCTTGCCCTAATACACGTGAGGTCCGGCTTCATCCACACAGCAGAAATGAAGGTGACTTTAGCAGATCTGTGGTGCACAGTAGTGAGAGAAGTGCTTGTCAGCATTAGACAATGTTTCCAAAATGTAGTGTTAGTCCACAGGTGGGTGCCAGGTGCCTAGCCACAGTGATTAAGTAACTGTGAGCTGACCTGGCTTCTGAACAACCCCCTGGGGCAGCGTCTGCTCACAGGGCATTGCAGTCCCTGGACTGGAAACCTCCAGGGAAGCAGAAGGAAGAAAAAGTGGTGTCTGTCCAGCTGAAGCCACGATGGTCCAGATCTCTGTGGTCAGACAGTGTCGCAGCCTCTAGACACTGAGCCGGGGGCAGAGAGGAACAGCACACTGATCACCAGGAGGACTGCCCCCAGCCCACCTGGCTCCTCAGGCCCCCACTTCTACCGCTTCTTCTTTGTCTCCTTCTTGGGCCTCTTGTTGGAAGAAGGAACAGTAGCCTTGGTCTTCCTCGTTACTTCTGCACTTCTGGGTTCAGATGGTTCTGTCTCCTGCATAGTGATAAAAGGAGAGTCCTGCTTAGAGCAGTCAAGCCTGACTGAAGGGCTCTGCATGTCTGGAAGCACCAGGGATGATGGACGCCTCCGCACAGGGACTCTGGGTCTGGGCTCTTTCAGTTCCCAGCCTAGTGAGCTTGTAGCAGCTCACCTCCCCTTTCTGTGCCTGGGTTCACTCACTGTGAAATGGAAACAGTGATGCACACGTTGGGCTGATGTGAGAAAGCACCAGGAAGTAGCGCCTACACCCAGTGGCTGGCTGCTCACCTTGTGTGAAGGACTGGGCAGAATGCGGGTGAGGGGCTGGCCCTCCTCTTGGCTGTGCTTCTCCTCCTCCCATTCACACCATAGGAAGCAGGCTGGGAGGGGGAGAGCAGCCAGCAGGTGCCCAGGCGCTACACTGTGCTCTGTACAGCCTGGCAGAGGTGGCCGGGGTGGGGTGAGCAGAGGCAGCCTCGGGCCAGAACTCCAGACTGCCCCACAAGGAGGGCAACTGTGTTTCATCTACTTCATATACTGTGATTTGCTGCTTGTAAGGTTTGACTGAAACAAAGGTTCTGCTGTTGAAAAGAAAAAAGAGGTTAAAAATGACAGATCCACCCTGGCCTTCACTGTGTTAATAAAGAAGGCCGACTGCAGGAAGAACCTGAACTGGCCCAGGCCCCTGAACTCAGGCCACACAAGACTCTGGAGCAGACTTGGGCCACTCCTGCCTAGCAGGGTCTCCTCCTCGGGTGATGAGGCCGGAAAGCACACCAGGGAGGCTGGGGATGCCACTGCTGACCCACAGGCAAACTTCTCTTCACCAGCAATGTTTTGCTTTTGTTTTTAAATTTAAACTAATTGGGGGAACTTCCATAAAATATAGATTTCCAGCTTTTCTGGAAGATTGCACAGGGTTACAAGTCTGCCTCCATCTTCGGACGCAAATCACCCCATGACCTTCAGCACTCTGCGGTCCCTGCACGTGACAGGGAACACTTTACAGTACCCTAATCTTTATGTAAAGAATGAAAAGTAGGCTTCTGTGAGGGGGGGCACACACACTTCTTCTGGAAACAGAAATATTCCATGTGTAATCTGCCAAACCCCAGCTTCCTAGCTTAATTCTCTGGCTTCCCTGCTCATCACCCAGCTACTCCCACCGCCCATCAGGGGACCTGGCTTCTGCCTGACCACAGCAGAGGGACCTCAGCTGGGGTGGGATAAGGGGCAGTCCCCAACACAGGTCCAGTCCAGAATGCTATCAACTCTTAACTCCCTCTTAGTGGTCACCACCATCTCTAGCCAGCCAAGCAACGTGTATTATGTGAAGGCCCTGGTGAGGGGTCTCCCAAGTACTCCGGGCCGATTCCCCCATAACAGGAGCACTGCCACTCCCCTGCCCGGGTTCAGACCACAGCTCTGCACTACCCGACCTCCTGGACTTTCTCCCATCAAAACTCAATCCGACCAACGTCTCCCTGTGCTGATAACTATTTATATAACTTGGCCAAGAATTAAAAGAAAGATTAGGCCATTAGAAGAACAAACAAAACCCAACCTGAAAGGAGCCAGTCTTTCACCTGCACACACACTGACAGCTGCAGAGTCCATGCGGAGTGCTCATGTTTACAGCAAACTCAATGGATCCGACGCCTCTGGGGGCCGCAGGGGCTGCAAACCACAGCCGCGCAGTACCCGAGCAGTCAGCGGAGCACCTCAGGCAGAGAGTGGTTCATGCTTAGGCAATTTGCCAAGACCGGCCCAGACCTCAAGCTGGAGCCCCTCTTTCTGGGTTCAAAGCTGGGTGCCTTCCCAGTCCAGCGGGGCCCAGGTCAGAATTCAGAGATGGCGACACTCTGCTTCTCCTAAGGCCTCCTCACCCTGCAGATCCTCTCTCTGGCATCTCTTCCCTCCTGGAATCGCTCACATCACTGGTCTCCCCACCTGAACTTTGAAGTGGCTCCCCACTGCCCACCCAGGGTGGCATGAAGGAGGCAGATCCTCCTGCCTCATCTGGGCTCTTCTCCACCCCCAGCCGGTCAGGCCAGGGTTTCCCCTGACATCCTCCATCACCAGCTGTATCCTTCTTTGACCATCTAGCAAATCCTGCCCTGTGGTCTGGCCTTGCCCAAGAACACACTCCAACTAACTGTTCTCCTTTTCTGCTGCTCCCACTCCAGCTAGTGGCGCCCCTTCTCCACTGCTACCACCAGGCAACCAGGCACTATACAACGCCACTACTACTTGAACTCTTGTTTTGTTTCCATTTAAGTCTCCTGTTAGCTCATGATCTCTTAGGGATGCTTCACAGGCAAGGTCTGCTATAACTATGGGGGTTTTGTTCTTGTTTATTAGTCTGAAGACACAACATTTTAAGACCAGGCTTCAACCAAAACTCTTGGGAAGCTGAGGCAGGAAGATCACAAATTTGATCCCAGCCTAAGGCAACTTAGTGACTTAGTGAGACCGTCTCAAAAAAAGAGCTAGGGATGTAGCTCAAGGTGAAGGTCCCAGGTTCAATCCCCACTATCACCAAAAAGAAAAAGGAAAAGCCGGGTGTGGTGGCTCATGCCTGTAATCCCAGCACTTGGGAGGCAGAGGCAGGAGGATTGCCAAGTTTGAGGCTTGCCTGGGCTACATGGTGAGCTCAGGGCCAGCCTGAACTACAAAGCAAGACCCTGTCTCAAAAAAAAAAAAAAAAAAAAAAAAAAAAAAAAAAAAAAAAGGAAAAAAAGACCAGGTCTTATTTTTTCTATGGACACAGGGGATAACAAGGGAAACCCACAATGTTCAAGTCTAGTATACAAATCCTCCAGTATGGCTAGACAATACAACACAATAGTGGTTAGTACTATAATTATTTACATTATCCCAGGCCCTGTCTGGACATATTTTAGTCTCACGAAGTGCCATAAAGAATCTCATTTTATAAACAAAGAGACAGATACTCAGAGAGGTCATGTGCTCACCAAAGATCTCGGTTGGTGAGTAGCAGAGTCAGGACTTGAACCTGCTCTCATACTGGTTACAAGGCACAGCCTGGAGCACTCAGGGTTTCCTGGGCATCCTGGGGGCTACGAATACCTGGACTGAGTTAAATTTCTCCCTTTAGCAGCCCTTGCTGGAACTACAAGGTGACTCCAGAATGACAAGAAGGGTCTGTTCTAGATTGTAACTGTTGCAGGGTCACTCATAGCCCCACCATTTGTGACTAATGTTCCTACAGGAGTCAGGAGAGTGGGTTGGTGCTCCTAAGTCATGCTGTATTTCTCACAGCCGAAAGCACTTCTCTGTGGGTGTGTGTACATATTCCAGTCAGAGTCATCTGAATGTATTATCAGTCTCCTCCTCACCCCAGACCTCCTCCTCACTTCCCCATCTCACATCCCGGCATGTTCACCCATACAGTAACCCGAGCTGGAAGCCATTCAGTTATCCAAGGCATTTCCAGATCCTCCCCATGCGTTCATGTCTCCACAGCCATGTCCATTCTACTCCCCAAGGAGGTCCGCACTGTGCGGGTCCCCTCCGGACACACTCCACTGCCGTGATCTCCTGCCACTTCTTACTGTATCAGCCCCATGGACGCTCCTGCCTGTCCCTTGCCTTCTCCATTCTCATCACTCTCCACAGTGCTTTCAGAGTCCGTTTCCCTAAACTAATCACAATAGTCTTGATCATGCTTGTTTTCTGCTTTTAAAATATTGTGGGCCTCCCTCTGTACAAGACAAATTCCAAGAGACTCAGCATGGTTTCCAGGCCTATTCCACTCCAGCCTCAGCCCTGTCTCAAACCAGTGCTCCCGTCACTCTGGGCTACCCGCCAGCCAGGAGCACCCACATGCTGTTGCCTTTCATCTGCTGTGTAGGCGTCAGCATTCGCCACTTACCTATCTGCACTCAGTACATGCAGGTCCCTCACCAGACCCCTTGGGGCAAGGAGGAAGGGCACGTGCATGTGGAGGATGTGCTTCATGAGAGCACGTCACATCTGTCGGGTCACTGAGCTTCTCGACCACCCAATCAGTCAGTCACTGTGGACCACATCTACAGGTAAGGCCACTGTGGCTCACTGAAACCGGATGGCCAGGCACACGCAGCACGTCCATCCTCCACAAGCTGCAAGGGGACAAAGGCAGCTGTCACACACGATGCGGGCCCTTGAGTCACAGCCACATGGAACCTGCAGCTCCAATTTAGCTGGCAGGAAGGACTCTAAATGAATGGCTGGCTTTAATTTCTCTTCAGATCTGTGTTGCTGGGGCAAGCTAGGCAGATGGCTGACTACACACTCCACAGCCTCACCTTTAAATCTGGGAACAAGCTTTTCTCTGAAGCCAGTTTTAAGTTTCTTCGACCATTATGTTGTTGAGAGTAAAAGAAAGAAAACCTTAGCTGCCAGGTGGCTCTGAGGCTGCGGAGGCGTCTTCCATGGACACAGGGCCCATCAATAATGAAGCTGCTCTGTAGCCACTTACAGGCCAGAAAATTGCTGCTATTCATCAGATTCGAATAATCGAATCTGTGCCACAATGCATCAAATCCCTTCCAGCAGGGAAGGCGCACTGAATTTTATGATTTCCACTCTACAACTCATTGTGGATTTAGTTCTGTAAATCAGGACAACATGTCATTCTACACAGACTGAAACCATTCTTTCCTTGAAAATGGCTCAGGGAAAGAATACTTGGATGCTGTGCTTGGATGCTGTCTTGGACCTATTTCATTTGATCTTCCGAGAACTCTGTGGGTTCTCTTTTTATGGCTCAGGACCCGAGGCTCAGCTGGATTACACTCAGACTGAGTCTGCCTAATGCTAAAGCTCTTGCCCAACGCCCCCGTGGAGCACGGGAGCTGGCCATGGAGCCACCAGTGGCCTCGAGGAAAGGATCAGTTGAAACACAAAGCAGGAGAGGCTATCCATGTGGGCTCAACGAGGTAAGTGGAGACACAGCCCTTGGCAGGTGAGCAGAACCATGATTAGAAAGAACAGCAGAGAGCTTTTCCAGACACGATTCAGCACGAGTCTACAAGCCATTCCCACTGGCTGGTCTGCGGCTCCTGGTGTGTCCAGCCGTCTCTACCACAAGCAGGTCCACAGTTCCAGACCACTTGCTGTGGGGGCATGTTTATACCCTCACCGTGCACACCACAACAGTCTCACGGGGACAGGTCATTAAGTAAACAACACCTGCCTCCTAATTTAACTGTGAACTCCCCTCAGGCTTAAAAACAAAACAAAACAAAAACCCCACAAAGAGCAGAATCACAAAGCTGGTTCTGTAAGCCTGGCTCCTGAGGTGCTGAAATGTGTATATGCTTGCCAAGTTACTTATTTATGGTAGCCCTCACTGGCAAGCAGAGGCCTAGTTAAAAACAAGACCCTCATGTAAAACTTTCCAGCAGGTTCCAATGCTCTAGGCCCCTGTCCTGCTGCACCCAGGGAAGGATTCATCCTTTTGTCCCAAACACTGCAGGGCTTTCTGGCTGACAGTGAAGTGGTGAAGTTTATTTGGGAATCATGTTGAAAGCCACCACTTTCACCCTCCATTCTCTTCCACTAGATCGTGGTGCTGGGCATCTCTTGTTATTTGTCTGCCCAGAATGCCCTGGGAGATCCCCCTTTCCCTATCTTCTGGAGGTTTTAGAGGACCCTCAATCATGATGACAGCAGGAATAGACTGCTAAATGTAGGCTGCCCGGGAGGGTACCATCTCCCCTTCGCACAAGCTGGGCAACAGGGGAGCCTCTAGCAAAAGCACAGCTTTTCCATGAGGTGTGGCAGCTAAGCACAGGCAGAGAAATGGTTTCTCTTATTTGCCCATCCTGAGTGTAAAGGATGCTGACTGGGGCTGCTCCAACTATCTTAACACACACAAGGATCTAAGAAGGAACCAGTGCTCCCAGGAAAGCCAGGAGACCCCTCAAGCCCCTGCGTCCGTGGTGTCTTGACATGCTCAGTTCTAAGAGCCGCTACCATTTCTGTTCAGGGAAGCTGTCCCATTATTGCAAGACGAGACCACAGCAACCAACAACAGGAGAGTGCGGGTAAAGGTGCCTGCTTCCTAGGAGCTGGCAAATGGCTGCTGAGATGTAACATAAACACACGAGGAGTCTGGATCGTCAACATTTCAACTAATGGTTTATAATTAATTATAGATGCACTATCACTGTCTGTGACATGAGTTGCTGAACTGCAGGCCCACTTGCTAAGGGCTGGCTGGATCAATACTGTGTGTATAAACTGATTCAGAGGAGGTATAGGAGGTCAACTCAAGCAGGACTATGAGAAGGAAGGGAGACGGGTTCCTCCCTTTCACTTTCTCATTACCGACTCCTTACTTAAACTCCTGGAATTGGGTTCTTACCTCCTATACTATTACATTTCACTCAGAGGAAAGTGATAGACTAGTTATGCAGAAAGTATGTTTGAGTCTATAAACATCACCTTTTTGTCCACCATTTAAAGGGACTCAGGCTCCTGAAGCCTATCCAGAGGCCCACTGGAGAGTTGGGAACTTTCCAGTAAGACTATCTTCTGGCTGGGCATGTGCAACTGAATCCAAGCACTTTGGGGAGCTGAAGTAGGAGAATCTCAACTTCAAGCCCAAGCCCAAGCCCAGCCTGGGCTTGAAAGACCCTACCTCCAAATTAAAACCTAAAAAAGGGCTAGGGAGGCAACTCTGTGTAAAGGTCCTGACTTCAATTCCCTATACTGTAAAAAGGTATGGAAGGGTACTGGAGATGTAGCTTAGTGGTACAGTGCCTTGAATTTGATTCCTAGTACCAATACTAAAACTCTCTTGCAAAAGAGAGCAGCCTGAATATGGGAGACAGCTCACCTCCATCATCTCTGTGGGAACTGGGTTTTATACAGGGCCTCTTTGGACTCCTTAGTGGCCAGGAGAGGCCACACTCTATTGCTGCCCAGTGCCCTGCTTGTCTCCTAAGGAATGAGAGGAACAGGAGGACAAGCTTTGTCTGCTTAGGGTGCCTGCAGAAGACCTTCCCTTCTCTACTTCCCGTGGTCCCTCCACAGTAACTCTCCCCAAACTCACCACAGCTGTTGCAACCTGGTCAAAAAGAGGAAGCAGGCTCTGGGGAGAGAAGAAAAGGACAAGAAAGGACAAGAAAGGACAGGAGGGGTGGCAGATGGGAGCAGGGGGCAGGCACACAGATGGCAGTAATGGAATCCCCAACTCTCATGTCTTCCAGGGGCTCCAATGAATTCCTCCTGCTCTTTGGGTCCTAGGATAGCATCTGTATCTTCCACGAAAGGACCTTGGGAAATTTGATGTGCCCAAAGTGCTGGACTTCCCTGCCTTAATTTTCCTTAAAAAGCTCAGCAGCTCATTCTTAAAGTTTCCTGGAAGAATACTATGTGAAAAAGCTCCCAGGTCTCTATCTCCAACTTCTTGCTGGTTCTTCCTTTCCCATCATGAGATGTTTTGCTATTATTTCAAATCTAACACACTAGAACTGACCATCTGCTGTCTTAAAATTGTTTTGTGCTTCAGGAAGATCATCTAAGGATCATCTAGTCAATGGCTGCATATTAAAATCATTTGGCCTGGTCTAGAAAATTCTGGTCTGTAGTTCAAAACCATGGAATTAGAATCCCTGTGAGTATAGTCTAGGCCTCGAAAAATTCCGCAGCCCAGCCAGTGAGGAGCACGCACCAGCTGAGAAAGGAGCAATCTGCATACCACTCCTGGCCCCTTGTTCACAGCAATCATTGATCACTCTCTTTCCTCCTCCTCACCACAGCCACCATAAAATCAATCGACTTGGCATGAGAGGTGAAATGTATCTGCCATCCTAGAGTAGACAGAAATGGCATAAAGATCTGCAACCTGGTATTTTATAATCCCACCCTCCTGAAAGAAAATGCGGGGACTAAGTGTGACCCAGGCCTCCATCTGGCTCACATACATGTTTATTTTCCCAGGCCTCAGTTTAATTAGAAAACTCCTTCATTTGGTATAGGATTCTAGATGTTTTCGATTTGCTCCTACCATGAAAAGGAAGGGAGTGAGGAGGGAGGTATTTTAAGTGTTCGGTTTCTCCTTCCCTGATTACCTCCAAAAGAGCTTTCAAATAATCTGCTAACTACTAAAATCATAAACTAGTTTCAAAAAATCAGCTTACAGCAACAACAGAAGAGACATTCTTCTACTTTTCAAAGGCTTTCCCATCACTAACACCAAAAATACTATCTTCTGACCCAAAAAGCCACTAATAAGCCCTGTTTCTATAGACCAACCAAGAGGGATGATGATTTTGCCCTAAGCAAAACAGAAAAGAGTTAGATTGTTCTCTGGCTCCTCCCACCCCCCTTCTACCCTCTCTCCCGCCTCACCCCTTTGCCATCCTCCATTTCTGGATCCCTCCCTCCCTACTGCCCTTGAGCTACCAAGAGTCCCTACAAGCTGCTCTAACTCCCACCGGTTCACTTCCTCCTGAAGTCCCCCATGTCCTCAAGCTAAAACTCCCTTATTCACCTCTGCCCTCAAAATCCAAATCCCAGACAGCTTGGCACAACCCCCAAACAGTACAGTCTCAACACTCAACCTGTCTTTGTCACCTTGTTTATGCAGAGAATACTATTTCCCTTCCACATAGGTGGGAGTTCAGAGAAGGAGAGAAGTTGCCTTCTGGGGACATGCAGAGGAAAGCCAGTGGCAGAAATCTTGCATATCAGGTTACTTTTTTTACTCCAATGCAATAAAAAGTTGGATTAATGGTACTGTGTTTTTTGCTACTGATCCGATAAAAAGCCTGAAAAAAAAAGCTACAACAGTAAGCTTCAGTTATGAAGAGAGTGCCTTTGTGTGAGCTTTCTCCCCCTAAACTACAAGATAAACAAAAATGAGATGTGCTGTGCTATATTTATATTTTAAAAGATGAGGTTATTGTCCCAAATTAACCTCTCCCTGTCAGTGGGGTGAGGTGTGGAGGCATATTTTTGAGCCTTTTGTCAACTCCTTGCTTCAAAAGGCCTTACTTTACTGTACACTTAAAAGCTTCAAAGAGATCAGTAAATGGTCCCCTTTTCTACAAATATGCTAGGCTGACCCAAGCCCTCTGCCATTTACCTTAAAGGTTAAGAACAACCAGAGGTGAGTGGCTTCCCTGCTCTCCACAAAGCCACAACTCTGACTCTCCATCTCTGCCTATGAAATGGGAAGAGTTATCACTTCCCTTCCTAGGGGCTTACAGAAGGCTTGCTCAGCACCCAGTGACAAGAGAAATGTTAGTTATTTATAATACCCAATAGCAATGCCACGTCTGTGAGAACAGAGCCCGAGAGCACAGTTTTTCAAATATGATACAATTGTGGGTGGAGTAACTCAATAACCTCCTCAAAATGCCGGAAGGAGAGATGGACAGATCCACCCAAAGCCATGAGCCTGTCCACGCCCCCAGCTTCCCCTCCCTGAGGCTGCTCACTCTCCCAGTTGTCCCCTAAACGCCGGAGCCCCTGAATCATCACTGGGCCACTTCTCCTCTCACTCTGTATTCTCTCCTTGGGAGAATTCTTCTCCTCACCTGGCATCAATGACATTTCATAACCCAGAAAGTTTGGTCAATGCTCACCCCAGAGCCTCCTCCCACTGTCCACCTAGAGATCTACCTGCTCCCGTGACAGAACCACCTGGATACACTGAATCTGCTTAAACTGAACTGGACATGTTCTTTCCCACCTCCACTCATGCCTGCTCCTCCTCGAAGGTTCCCCATAGCATTGGTAATCCCTACCGTCCTCCTTCCATACAAGGAGGACGTCCAGGACATGGTCATCTCCAAACTGTGGTCTAAGTTATAGTGTACATTAAGTAAAAAAAAATAAAAGGAAGGTACAAAACTATGTTTAATATGCTATCTTGGAGTATGAATATATATGAATAAATATACATATATGCACTTGCTTTAAAAACAATAGATCAAAATAATAAAGATAAATTACACTAATAAAAATGGCTCCCTATGGGAGGAAGGGAACAGTGTGGAAGGTAATGAGATTAAAGGAAATGTCTACAAATGTACCTCATTATATAATTTGACTTCTGAAAACGTTGTATATAAATGTTTCATGTAATTTAAAAAACAAATAAAAAAGAAATAAATCTTTAGAAACTAAAAACAAATCAAAGCAAACTGAACTATGTGCCACACTAAGAAAATATCCAAACAGAGAAAACCTTATAAAAGCAATATTCTGACTGCAACTCCTTACAGAAACACATTCTTTTTGTTGTGCTGTTTTGGGGGGACAGGGTCTTACTATACATGGTTCAGGCTGGCTTCAAACACGATCCTTCTAGCCAGGCATGTTTGCTCATGCCTGCAATCCTAGAGCTCAGAAGGCTCAGGCAGGAGGATTACTGTGAGTTCAAGACCAGCCTAAGCTACATAGTGAGTTCAGGGCCAACCTGAACTACAAATCGAGACTCTGTCTCAAAAAAAAAAACTAAAAAACAAACAAACAAACAAACAAACCATGATGCTCCTACCTCAGCTTCCTAAGTAATGAGATTATAGCCCCTGAGTGCAGGGACATATTCTAAAGCCTCAAGAACCAAAAAGAAAAATTAAATTCTCAGTAGTAAATACAACACAATTATTTAAACACTGAGTTAGTATACTGTAGTATACTGTAGGTGAGAAGAATGGAGTTAACATGAAAGACTGCTATCCTTAGAAAAGTACAATGGAAGGCTGGTCCTTAGTGGCATCTGGGAACTTGCATTTCAAGAAGTTCCCACCATTCCCAGAGCTGATAAGAGTGGATCATTGTGGCCAAACAGTATGGACAGACAATATGGCTTATGCTGAACACCTGCCTTCTTCTGGAGTCTTGAATTCAGGTGCAGATAGGCAGACAAGTCTTATGTGATCAGTCCCCATTAAAAACCCCAGGTACTGAGTCTCTAAGCAGATTCCCTGCTAGAAAACACACTGCATGATCTGTCACATCTCCATGTGACTCCAATCCAGAGAACCCCTGGAGGCTGGTCTTTCTCCAGTCTTCACTACATGTACCTTTTCCTATGCTTACTTTGTTTTGTATCCTTTCACTGTGATTGGTCATAGCTATGAGTCCTCCTAGGGAATCAATGAACCTTGCTGGGGTGGCCTTAGGGACTTCTGATACAGCAGGACATAGCAAATAGGTCATTCTGTTAATGTTACCAGGAAACAAGAATTGCCAGTATAAGACAAAGAGATAAAATACTAGTATAAAATCATATAAATAGGCTGGATATAGTGGCAGATATTTAAAAATCACACCTACTTAGGAGGCCAAGACAGAAGGACTGCAATTCAAAGCTAGCCTGGGGAACCTTAGTGAGACCTTGATTCAAAATAAAAATGTAACAGTGCTGAGGATGTAGCTCAGCACTAGAGTACTCCCTTGCATGTGCAAGGCCTTGGGTTCAATCCCTATCACCACAAAATAAATAAAGTAAAAATAAAATCATATAAATAAAAACACTATCATCTTAAACTTGAATTGGAAATACTAGTAAGAAATCACAAGTCTTTTTTTTTTCTTAAAAAATAATTTATGGGCCGGAGGGTTAGCTCAGTGGTTCCAGTGCCTGCCTCGCAAGCGCAAGGACCTGAGTTCGATCCCCGGTTACCACATATAATGCTGGGCGTGGTGGCTCACGCCTGTAATCCCAGCATTCGGGAGGCAGAGACAGGA
>PVIC010044469.1:0-14938 GCA_004025085.1 Thryonomys swinderianus
TATATATATATATATATTCTCTTCCTGTTGGATTGTTTCTTTAACCAGTTTATACTGACCTTTTAAACTTCTGTTCAGTCCTAGCTTTAAGTCCACTTTGTTATTAGGATAGTTTGTCCTGCTTTGTTTATAGGTTTCTGCTGCATGGAGTATTGTATTCCATCATTCAAGTTTTGTCTCATGAATTTCTTTTTGAGTTAAATGTGTTTCTTTTTTAAAATGTATTGGTACATTAAATATACACATCACAATTATGCTCAACATTGAGAATTTGTACCAGTATATGACAAGACTTAATTCTCATTTTTCCTTTTCCCCTATCTATCCTACAACCCCCTGCCCCTATATACATAAGCTTTGTTTCCTTTTTTTTTTAACCATCAATTCTTTTCTCTCCCCTTATTACTTACCCCTAAACCCCACTTCCCTTTGAATATTTCACAATATCAATCATACATTCTAGAACTCACTTACAACTTCAGTTTCTCATACTGGAGAAAAGATACAATATTTACACATCTGTGACCTGTTTGTATCACTTATGAGTCTTTTTTTATGTAATTAGTTTATTATTTTGAGAAGGTCTCACTATGTAGTTCAGGCTGTCCTTGAACTCAGTGTGCAGTGCAGTGACCCTCTTGTCTCAGCCTCCTGAGTACTGAAATTACAGGCACCACCATGCCTGGCAAATGTGCTTTTTATATGCAGCATATTGTTGGACCTTGTTTCTTGATTCATTCTGCCAATCTGATTCTTTTGATTTGTGAATTAAGACCAGTCACACTCATGGTTATAACTGATAAGTATTGACTTGTCCTTATCATTATGTTATTTTCCTGCTCAATTCCCTTTCTTTCCCTTCTATTTAATTCCTCGCCCTGCCTGATATACTTACTGCATTGGGCTTTTAATTATTGTTCCTTCTTTTTCTCTTCCTGGAATATCCTTGGGAATTTTTTTGAGGTGCTAATCTGGAAGTCATCAGTTTCTTTAGGTGCTCTTTACCAGGGAAGTATCTTATTTTTCCATCAGTTCTAAAAGATAATTGTGTGAGATCTGTCAATCTGAGTTGGAAATTTTTTTATTTTATGGCTTGAGACATTTCTCCTTGACTGTAGGGTTTGTATTAAGAAGTCTGCCTCAATTCTGAGGAGTTTTTTAGAGGTGACTGCTTTTTTACTCTACCAGCTTTTAAGATTCTGTTCTTGGGTTTTATTTGTAGAATTTTGACCATCATATGCCATGGTTTAGTTATTTTCTGATCATGGCTATTAGGTGTTCTGTATATTTCACCTAGCTATATATAGATTGCTTTTCCATGCTTGGAATATTTCCTGCTACTACTTCTGTAACCGGGTCTTTCATGACCTTTGTGCTATCATCTGATTTTTTTTTTAATCTTACATTAGTCTTTGCATTGTCTAGCAATTGCTAGGTGGATTTTTCATGATCTCTTGATATTTTTATAATATAATTAGTAATTAGTTGATATAATTAATTGATCACCAAAGCAGCCGAGTCTTCTTCTGATATTCTGACATCACTTTGGTCAGTTCCGCTGTGTATACTTTCAGAAAAGTTTTTAATCTTCTGGGATCCTGTTAAATATTATTTTATGCTGTTTTTTATATTGGGCATGCATGGCTTTAATGTCTTTAGCCCTTTTTTTCCATAAGTATCTTCTCTGGACTTACTAGTCATTTGTTTTACTAGCATTATCACTGCTTTGAAACCTTCAAGAATCTTATTCATCTGTTTATTTTACAGATGTCCAGGAGAAAAAGGTATTTTCAGAAAAGATGAGGTATTTTAATATAATTTTATAAGATGGCAAGAGTTTTGTGGTAGACATTAGAAGAACATTTCAGGCTCAGGGAACAGTATATGTAAAGACCAAGGTGCATTTAAAAGCCTGCGAATTGTCTTTACTTTTGAACTGGTTACAAGCAGAGTCACTCATTTCAGTAACTACAGGGTAAGGATAACAGAGGAAATCGGGTCTTAGACTGAGTGATTATTTAACATTTATCGAACATTATCATACTGAGTGCTAAACCAAATCTTATTAGGCCTTTCTTCCAACCAGTGAGTACAACCTAATTAAGAGGAGAAGCAAGGCTGGGACAAAAACAGCATGTACTCAATCAGCAATGTCTTTAAAGGGTGTAGGGCTGTCCATATGGAGATTTATAGATTAACTGCAGCATTTTCAATTGGGAAGAAAATTGGCAGCAGATACCAACTTCAGAGTGTAGATTTATTTTGTTCTACGCAGGAGAATGCCTGTCCTGATCCCTCTGGCATTTTATGTGTCTGAGTGTGTCTCCTATCACGAGGCCCAGGAGTAATCTAGTCATTTCTAAGCTACCAATATAAGCAGGAATTTATTTTTTGAAAACCCATCTGAAATGTTTTGATAATAGAGAGTAAAGGTGGTATTTTGTATATTTTTGAGTAAATCACCCAGGAATTTGGAAAGGAAGATGTCCATTCAGGCAGTTCTAAAGGCTAGTGTTTAAAATCTCTTGTTCCTCTGATGAATTATTGAAAAAAATCTCAGTAGTTTATTATAGGGATATCATTAAAAGTCATGACTGTTTACCTCTATAGCATGAGGCATAAAATGTCACAGTGGAATGTTAATCTTTATTTTTAAAGATGAAGCACAGGACATTCTATTTTATTAGTTGTATAAATTCTTTTAGTCTAATCTCGACTGTGTTGCCAAGAGCAAATTTTTTCAAAGTTGAAGGCACATTACCATTATAATATCATGAATACAAAGCATTGTGAAGTGAAAACCAAAGATTTTGTTTTTGTTTTCATGCTTTACATCATGTGGAAATAAGATTCAATCAAAATGTCATCAAGATGCACATTTAATTTTAGGCCCAAATAATGTTTATATAAAAACCAGTGTCACAAGAGGAATTTTAGATGGCTAAAGTGTCCCTTATATCCTTTATTTCTTATTCATCTTAGCTTTTATGTGTTTTGGTTTTTCTCCATACTCACTGGATTTATTTGTTTGTTTGTTTATTATTTTTGAGACAGGGTCTTGCTTTGTAGTTCAGGCTGCCCCTGTGCTCACTGTGTAGTCCAGACCAGCCTTGAACTCATAGCAGTCCTCCTGCCTCTGCCTCTTGAGTGCTGAGATTACAGGGGTAAGCCACCATGCCTAGCATTGCGGTATGTGGTACTGATTGCAGGTGGGCATGAGTCACCATGCCTGGTATTGTTGTATGTGGTTACCAGGGATCAAACCAGGGACCTTATGCTTGCTAGGCAGTGCTGGAACCACTGAGCTAAATCTCCAGCCCTGGATTTATTTTTTAGATTTACACTTTTGCTAAACACTGGAATTTTGGAGTTACCTAATCTTACATGAACTCGGGCAGGCAACATAAACTATCTGAGTTTACTCCCCAGCTAGTGATAATGATACAAGTTCTGTTCTCTCATGCAGTATAGGAAGGATCAAATAATTCAGTAGTTATCAAAGTATCAGGTTATAAGCAGAGTATTAGTTGTATAGTTGTATATTTTAACATTTGTATTTCCACATATTATACAAACATTTTTGTCTTACTTAATAGATGCATGACACTTCCTTTGCAAAGATTTCCTCACTTGCTAAGGAGGTTAAATATTCCCTCAACAGTGTGCCTAAGTATACCTTATACCTGGAAGTATCAATGCCTAAGTATACCTTATACCTGGAAGTATCAATGCAGGTATTAATGCAGGCATCTAACCTCCAGAATTTCAGTTCCCATTATCCTTCTGGTCAGGACTTAGGGAGCAATAAAGCTCCTTTCCTTCCATGTCACCTGTCACATGTTACAGGTAAGAGTTAGGTGGCCATTGTATTTCAGGAGTATTAAACACAGTCCATAGACAAGTGATTTTAGAATATACTTCTGAGAATTAATCCCCATCTATTCCATCCTACCGTGTGTGCCTTTTCTCCAAATTCTTTTGCATTTGCTGTCTCTGGAAATGTAAAATTGTGTGTACTTTTGAAGAGAAGTATAAAATAGTTCAAAATCTGAAATCTTCTTCAGTTGATAATTTGAATGTGGCTGCAGCTGAAAGAATTACCATGTGGTGAGTAAGGTACAGGTGCCTTCAGAAAATATCCCTAAGTAACAAAATTGTGTTCTTTATTTCAGAGCACGATGAGTGTCTCACAAATCAGCACAACTGTGATGAAAATGCTTTGTGCTTCAACACCGTGGGAGGACACAACTGTGTTTGCAAGCCTGGCTATACGGGGAATGGAACCACATGCAAAGGTATGTTCAATGCCGAGCCCTCTCCTGCTGTGTCCAGTGTGACCTGTCTGTCTCTATCTTGTCACTGTGCTGTGTCTTGGCGACACATTAATGGAGAGCTTCAAAATGTGGCTCATACCAAACAGTTCAGCTCCTTTGCTCCTGTTTCTTGATATCAGCCACAGAACTTTTTGTGTTTCTCTTTACAAGACCATATCCATGAAAACATCCTGCAAATTTTTGTCCAGAGCTGCTCTATTTTTAACATGTTAAATTTCACCATTTTCTTGCCTATCTCCAAGCTCCTTTGTTCCTTCTACAACTCTTGATCTTCTACGAGATCTTCTTCAGTTTTTGGAAACTGTTCTTCCATATTCCAGCTTCATATGTTTCTGTTTCAGTTTGAGGATGAATGTATGATTGGCAGCTACTTTTCTGCCAGTGTCATCAGCCATTTTTATGCTACTGTCACCCATTGTCCATTTGGGGTGAGTCCAGTGGTTTTTCTTCTGCACACTCTATCAAGAACTCTTGAGCACTACTGCAAAAGATGAACAAACTGTGTAATGGTGGGCATTTCAGTAGTAGTTTAGTACTAACAAGTCACATTTTCACCACTGTTCTCTTTCTCTTCATCAGATAAGATAAAGGGAATAGAGATTTATTTTGGAAACTCTACTAAATCCCATTGGATAATACTCATATTCCTTATTATGTCAAGTGATTTACCCCATTTAGCCACTTTAAGCTATAAGTCATCCTACTTGTCAAATACATTGTGTAATTTATCTGAGAGATAACTAGAGTCAAATTGCTTTCTATACAATTGGTAGCAAAGTCCAAGGAACAATTAAGAAATAGCTCACGGAGTACTCTCTGGATGCACACACAAGTCAGATTTCAGTGAACACCAAAATTACTCTGGTTTCCCAACTGTGGAACTATAATTTTATTGTAGATCCCATGAGGAAGGATTTCTCATTTTAGGGTCCAAATCTCACAGTTGCTTAGAAAACTATGCAGATAATATAACTAAGACCATGGGACTTCTTTGAAAGCATTTGGATTGTCTCAGAGTTCGATGAAGATTTCATCTGGAAATATTAATTCTTCTTGCCCTATTTCTGCTTGTCTCTACCTCCTACAAGATATGAAAAATAAAGTAGTACAATATAAAAAACTGTTGATTTCTCAATGATCCCTAGTCTTCCTTGAGTAATTTGCATTTTTCTAGTGGCCAGAATTGTTGGACATTTTTTCATCTATTTCTTGCCATTTGCACTTCTTCTAAACAGTGCCTGTTCATTTCAGTTGCCCATTTTTTGATTGAGTCTTTTATTTAGAGCATTTTTTTAGCTCTTCAGATATTCTAGATATCACTGCTCTATCCAATGAGTAGCTGGCAAAATTTTTCCCATTCTGTGGGTTGTGTCTGCACTGTGTGGGTTGTTTTCTTTGCTGTGCAGAAGATTTTTAATTTCATATGATTTCATTTTTATTATTGATGTTATTATTCAAAAAGAACTGTTGAAATTATGAGCACGTATAGACAAATATTCTTATATTTGTATAAAGGAGAACTTTTAAGAATCTCTATAATTCTTTTAGGTGTTTTGTCTACAGTTGTCAGAGCAAAGTCTAGTTCCTGTGTGTATTTGTACTGGAAGTGGAAGAAAAAACATTGTGAGTGATACTAAAGATGTAGGCTCTGAATCATAGACCTCTGTGCTGTAACAATAGGCTGCAATTTTGCAAATTACACCAAGGAATCTTGGCTTGTAAGATACATTTCTTAATATTTATGAGGTTTAATTCCAATTCCATTTGCAAATCCTCACCATATCAGGTATATCTCTATAGGATAAAGCCAGACTTAAAACCTAAGGTGAATGGCCTCTTTCGGCCTCTCTTTTAATTCAGCACCAAAGTGGCAGGTTTCTACATTTTAGCACCCTCCTAAGAAAGTGTATCTAGGCAACTAGAGAAAGTCCGTGCAAAAAAACTAGAGAAAACATGTGCTCCCATTGAAACAGCTAGTTTAATGTATTCATGTCAGATCTTGTCATTAAAAGAGCAACTCCTGAGTTTTATGGTCCCAAAGAAGTGGAAAGAGGGGCTCATGAGGAGCTTGGTATCACTCATCTTACTATTCTTACTTTTTCTGATTTTTCTTATCTGTCATGTCATCTCTTTTCTGTGCTTCTTTAGAAGCAGCACATCCAGAAGAGCACCCTGGCGGTGGTCCAAACCTTAGCACCTTTCCCTACTCACAGAAAAGCTTTGCTCCTCATCTCCAAAGCCACTTCAATGCATCAGGCTTTTCAAGCATATTCCCTTTGATCCCGCACCCTGAGCTGTTCTGCCAGAGGAATTCCAGCTTTTTCCTGAAGATCACCAGAGCAGATTCTGCTCACTGTTGGATTCTTCTAAGCCATGAGGACTGGCTGGGAACTGTTTGAAGGAGGGGTCACTTCTGTAATATCTTTGAACTTTGACAAGTATCAGAATGGTCAGAGCTTCATGGAAATCAATAATTTGCTATTTCCTGTTCTTCTCTAGATGATGGTTTGCTCTGTCTGAGAAAGCTGGCATTTTTAGGTTTATTTTCATGTTGGATGGTTGCAATGAGATATGATATAAATTTTATTGCATTTCTTATTGTTTAAGGTCACTGGTTTTTGTTAAAAGAAATTTCAGTATTTCATTTTAAAGGTAAAATGTTCCTTTAACATTGGAAAGGATATTTGTTTTGCTAAATTTTTTGACGTTTTGTATGAGTGTGGAAATCTTATATGATTGGAAAGTTATAAAAGCTTTTACAATCTGATATGTTCATCTTCAAGGAATAAATGAGTTGTGCTGGGACATTATTGAACTACTTACTTTAAAGATCTAAAATTATGTATCTGATTTATTTAATCTGACTTATCCTTGTCCCTGGATTATTTTAGCATTTTGCAAAGATGGCTGTAGAAATGGAGGAGCTTGTATTGCTGCTAATTTATGTGCCTGCCCACAAGGCTTCACCGGACCCAGCTGTGAGACTGGTAAGAATATCATTTCATCTTCTAGAAAATGAATTTTTATGCCAATGCATAAAGTAATCCATGAGGAAAATAATGTTCCAAGTGGCCTCTCAAAGCAGGGAGCTGTTAATAAGGGAGCGCCGGGAGGGAGAGGTGGGAGGTTTCCATGATGCTTTTCCCCTGGGTGACTCCCCAGTCGGTCTGAGGAGGTTTGCGGCTCTTTTCACCAGAAACACACTGAGATCTCTCTGGAGGACTTGTCGGGCAGCCCCATATTTCATGCATGCAATTCACAGTACCCACTGGCTGCTGGCCTTACTGGAATCCACGAGAAAGCACAGAGTTCAAGCTTATGCCTCTCTCTGTTCCTAGGAAATACCACCATCTTAAGCCATACTGAGAACTGTCAGTGATTTATCACTGTTTATTTAGAAAACAGAGTCTTCTGTTCTCTGCTCCTCATCCAAGTCCATTCCGAGCTTATGCTTTCTGACAGGTACTCATACTAGAAATTTAAAAATTATTTTTTAAAAAGATCCAGTCTGAAGAGAGCCACAAAATTCTGTGCCAAGTAGAAAACATGCCTTAGGGACAAAAAATAGTATTTTGAGTATTAAATCCTAATTAAAATCATGTCGGTGAAAGTTCTGATTGCTGCTGTTTATGTAGCTCTAGAGATAGGTGACCCTGGAGTCTGGTTATTCTCCTGGAGAGAACGTTGCTGCCCACAGTGGTGACAGTCATGAAGCCACGCTGTTCTCCTTCCAGCCCAGGGCCATAGAGGTAGTGCAGGGACTTTACCTCTTCCACCTGCAGTCATCTGGTTTAATAAAACACTGGTCAGAGGGCCGGAGATTTAGCTCAGTGGTTCCAGTGCCTGCCCAGCAAGCATAAGGTCCCTGGCTCAATCCCAGTAACCACATACAATACCGGGAGTGATTACTCACACCCACCAGGAATCAGTACCACTACAGACCACAGTGCTAGGCATGGTGGCTCACACCTGTAATCCCAGCACTCTGGAGGCAGAGGCAGAGGCAGGAGGATTACTGAGTCCGAGACTTGCCTGGGTTACATAGTGAGCTCAGAACCAGCCTCAACTACAAAGTGGGAGCCTGTCTCAAAAACAAAACACCACTAGTCAGAATAAGAGACCGAAAATGCTCTACTGCACTTGGGAGGTAAAAATCTTACTGAACAGACACTGCTACTACACAAAGATACTCGTGGATGGATTTGCATCACTAGATCATTTCTTTAGGTGCCTCTAAGTAACGTTGTCAAGCTTCAGTGAGTAATCGACTTCCTATCTATAATCCACATGCATGGGCTCTTTTATTTATCACTTAGTAACTTATTTGCTGCAGGGGGATTGAACCTGGGACCTTTGCACTAAGCTACATCCCTGAACCTTTTTTCTTTTGTGAGGCAACTTCCTAAGTCCCTAAGGTGCCCAGGCTGGCATTGAATTTGCCATCTTTCCACTTTGGCCTCCCAGAGTGCTGGGACTGGACACGTGAGTCATCATGCCCAGCTTGTAAGACGTTTTTAAAATTTTCTCTCCTAAATTAAAAATTCTCCAAACTTATTGCACATCTGAATCACCGATAGCACGTGTTAGCCTGTTAGACGTACAGCCTGGCCATTACTTATGGTAGAATTTACTTGATCCAAGGCAAACACCTCTGCTACAGCGATCCTCCAAATTGGTTTCACGAGGTTTCCACCACGGCACATGCACACAGAGTGTGCTCTCAACGCCCAGACAGCAGCGCTTGTGGTGGACCGGTGTCTCTGGTACGACACCTGGTGAAGTTCTGGCTTTTGAAGGACTCTGTGGGTGTGAGGATAATTGTGTGCAATATTGAATAAAGGCTGTCTTGACAAACCTTGGATGAACGCTGGCCATGTCCAATTCGGACTCTTATTCTTCCTCTGGAAAATAGTCAAGCAGTGAGATTATGAAAATCTGGAATTTCAAAATATTAATATTAGCAATAATGATATTTAAGACTGGAATTAAGGTAACGCACTGGAACACTGAGCTCTGTCTGTGTAATTGTCCTTGAGCTTTAAGTCTGTATGAAGACGATCACAAATTGACCCCAAATAGCAAACTGGAGTTTTGCGAAGAGATATAGGCTTACAGTCTAGTGCTGCTGTTTCTTTTCTAACGTCCACTTGGGCAGGTTATTCAAGTTCTCGGTGTCTTGTGCTTTCTATCATTAACCTTACTCTTCACAAGCCTCTTCCATTTACATTTAAAAACACTGAATTCACCGGTGATTTTCCCCCTAAAGTCAGAGTTGATGGCTGACAAGGAGGATCTTCCCACTCCCAAAGTCAGGCTTTTGACCCAGTGCCTCCCACTCTTGTTTGTTTTGGAGATCTTAAATCTGATTATCAGACACATCAACCCCTCCATGATTTCTGCCTCCTCCCTTCTTCCCCTCCTCCCTCCCAAACCAGAACATTCAGTGTTATTCTTTACATCCTGAATAACAGCCCGATCTTCCAAGGTTTGAGGGCGCTGTCCAGGACATCCTCTCACCTCAGCCCGACACATCCGGTCACCTCGTTCTAACTGCAAGGCTTTGTCTCTTTCGAGGGCCCTTTCCTCTCTCCCTGGATGACCTTCAGTAGTTCAGTGCTCTCAGGTTTATCTTCTTTCCAATCCCACAGCGCATTAGATGGTATCTCTGATTGTACCTCTCTCTATATAGAGAAAAACCCTGAAACAGAACAGTCAGACTCCAGCTAGGCCCCTGCCCTCGGGATAGAAGCCACTCGTGCTTTTCTGTAGCAGGGACCTAACGCAGGACTGCTGTGGCACTGAGCTGCAGCCTCAACTTTTTTATTTTTAATTTGAAATCGAATCTTGCTGCATTGTCTAGGCTGTCCCCAAACTTGCAATCGTCCTTCCTCCACCTCCCCAGTAGATGGGACCACAGACAAGCCAGGGAGGCCACATTTTTAAACATGATAAGACCCTTTCAGCTCTTCATTCACCCGGCTTTACCCTCTGGCCCTCCTGTCTCCCCGACTTACTCCCGTTCCCAGCCATGAGCAGATTGTGTGTTCAGGGTGAGTCTATTCACCTTCCTGTCCTCAAGACCCAGTATGAAGACAGCGCCTTTGTCATTGTTCCGTGAATACTTGGTGAACAAATAAATACGGATGTGAGTCCTCATTAAGTGATGATGAAGACTGAGGTAGTATTTTTCAAATTTCCTGGACATGTTTTAAGTGTTAGTCAAAGATGCCCTGAAGGACATCTGACCCTACATCTTCATATGGCAGGTATGAAATAAGGCACCAAGAAGTGAATTATGTAAAATATTTCATTTTAGATCCATATCTGCCATCCAGAACTCATTCCTGGTGTAATGGGTTTCTCCTCCCTATTTTCTTCTCTCCTTCCTCCTTCCTTTCTTCCTATGTTATGCTATCTGCCCAAGAATTCATCCTAGAGCCATCCTCTGCCAGGTCTCTGCTTTTTGTTCTGTTCATACCTTCAACTCAAAATAACCTTGGATTTAAGTACTGAAGACAATGACAGGTTTTTTCCAACCCAATAAATAGAAACCATCAGGACTTTTAGGCTCTGCGAGTGTAAAGGTGGCCTAGGTCTGGCCTGCGGGAATTAGATGCTGTCTGATACTTATCATGGAGACCGATTCATGTCCCAGTGACCATTGATGAGCCCTCTCGGGGGTCTTCTTGAGGGGGAAGTAACACGATTCACTCTTTTTCTATAAGGCAATGTTGACGTACAGGATTTTTACCAACTCCTATTACTTCCGTTGGGAAGGTTTGCCCAGAACGTCCTCCCTCAATTATTTAGTCTTTTTCTGCTCTGGTGTGTGTCTTAGGAAAAATGGTTGAATTCAATACTTCATAAAAGAGCTATTTGTACCTGTTTTGCTGAGTGAAATTAATTTTTATGGACTTTTTAGTCAGTGTACAAAACCATCCACATGTACAGCTTGACTTCATTTTTAATTAAATGTCCTAATATCTCCTCAGGTGTTTAATTCGGATTTAGTAGGGTGATTATTTCTTGGATAACTCAATAAAAATATTAGAAGTCTTTGTGCTGAAGTTTACTTAAAGCTCTGTGGCTACCATTCTGTGTTTACTACACAACTGCTAAACCCCCAGCACACTTGTGTCTGATATACTAATTAATATGCAAAGCTGTCTTATTACACTAAAAGTAAATCTTTCAGTCATGATGTGAGGCACAATGCTAGAAGATCTGACAATCTCCCATCAACAACCACAGACTTAAATCAAATTATCATGTTTATAACTGGGAAAAAATTGGCACCAAATAGCAAAGCTGAAAAAAAAAAGATATGCGCTGAAATATAAAAGAAGTTCTCAAATGTTTTGGTGATAAATAGCTGCTTTTTTCCCCTGTATGTAAAATAATGGGTTTCTTAGTCACAAATTGAAACAAGAGATGAGATTTTAATTATCTTTGTGAGTAGTTAAGTGAACATAAATTTAAGTTGCATTCTGAAGTTTCATTGCTTTTTAATATATGTATCTTCTACATGAAGCATGAACTACATAGGAGCTTTGAATTGAAGCTGCTTAAAAAGTTTCTATAATTATTATATTGGTGTATGTTAGAGATTATAGTGTAGGTAGTTAAAATCCTTTTATAGCGAAAAAATTACTTTCCTGGTAGTGTGTACATTTAGCATTTATTATCACTGTCAAACTAAAGTTTCCTGGTGTGGTTGAATTAATCCATTTCTCATGATCAAAAATATATATTTAATTTCATGATCACTAAGCTTTTTAAGGCACATTTTCAGAAGTTTACATCAATTCATATCATTGTACATAGGAAGATAAAAAATTCAGAAGCAAGAAAAAACTATTAAAGCATTTCTGATATACCATGCTTTTCTTGCCAAAATAGCTCTAGAATTACATTTCCAAAACATACATATCTTTTAGGGATAAAGCAAAAAAAAATTGAGTAAAATTAGTGATGACTTTAAAAACTTCGCTGTAACAACATAAATCATTTCTTCTGTAGCTAAACAAACATTTTTAATAGGAATCATTTTTAATTTTACTACCAAAAAAAGCCTCTTTTGGGAGTGCCACTATCTATAAAAGTCACTTTCTGAATCTGAATTTCTCAAAAAGAAATACAGAACGGCAATCAGCTAATTTAGCTAATATGTTTTATGCAAGGAATCTATTACTCTGCCTAAGAGCGTATCTCCATTCATACCTGCTGAGACCAATTCTGAAACTCTGGCTTTAGTGATAAAAATGATTAAATTATGTTTGCTGAATACATAGGTATTAATCAACTTCATGTGAACTAGGGCTTTGAATTTTATTGTTACTTTTCCTGTCATAGAATTGTAAAAAATTAAGTCAACAAAAACTCACCAAAGTTTTTGGCCATATTCCAAATATGAGATAATTTGGGTACTTAAGACATATCTTCTTTTTGTGTTATCTTTCACTTCTTTTTTTTTTAATCAAACCTTAATTACTTACTGTTTTGCCAAACTTCTGTCTTCTCTGAGGCATTTGGCATGGTTGAGAGCATGGGGTGCAGTCAGAGAGAGATCAGCCTGAATCCTGGGCCCTATTGCCCACCAGCTGTGTGACCTTTTGATTTGATTTTATTTTTCTATGTCACAATGTGTACAAATTGAAAACAACAGTTATATCTACCATATGCATTTGTTCTCGATATTATATGAAAATACATAGCACTATGCCTAGGAATGGATAAATAATATTTACTATTATTATATAGATTCTTATTAGAATGTCTATACGGAAGTTTTGAGGACTTTAGGCATCATTTAATTAGCTGAAAATGCTCTGAAAGTTACAAATCAAAGAATGCAATAGTAGGGCCGGAGGGTTAGCTCAGTGGTGCTGGCGCCTGCCTCGCAAGCGCAAGGTCCTGAGTTCGATCCCCGGTAACCACATAGAATGCTGGGCGTGGAGACTCACACCCACCAACAATCAACACCACATACCACAATGCCGGACGTGGTGGCTCATGCCTGTCATCCCAGCACTCGGGAGGCAGAGACAGGAGGATTGCTGAGTTCGCGGCGGCTTGCCTGGACACCATGGTGAGCTCAGGGCCAGCCTGAACTACAAAGCGAGACCCTGTCTCAAAAAACAAAAACAAAAAAAAAAGAATGCAATAATAGTTACTGCAACATGTTTCAAGTTTTTTTGTTTTTCATTAACTATAATTTTTCCTCATCTTAATAGTTTAAAATACTTAATTCAGAATTTATCTTTATATTTATTTTAAATTGCTATGTTTAGTTCTAATGGAAGTCTTTAAATATTAAAGGAAATGTAATTATGGAAATTTAAGTCTTTGTACTATTCAAAAAGTAGTCAAAATTTTCTAGTGCTAAATCTCAAAGTCATTCTTCCAAGTCCACTGAGTTAATTAGAAAAAATTGCTGAGTCTTTCCATGTATCAGTCATGTATAATAGATAACAACTGTGATGGGGAAATTTTTCAGACTTTTATTTTAGGGACTACTTAATTAACATTGGAAATGAGGACACATCATGAACTTAATGTAAGGGGAAAATAACTTTCAGTCTGTTAGAGAGCTTATTTCCAAGGACATAGGCCAAGAACATCAATTTAAGAACTTGGAAAACAATTTTGTACTAAAAATATTGATAATTTTTCAATGGATCACCTTTTACTTAACTCATATTATACCTTTGTATTCCTAGAATTAGTATTCCCTAGAGTTGTTTTGTTTTGTTTTATTTTTTGGCAAATCAAATAAGGTCATGTTTCAGTTTTTGTTCTATTTTGTGTGAAATAACCAATTGACTCATTATATTTTGAACAAGCAGGTTATGATATAAAATTTAAAATGACAAAAAGGATATAATAAGTAAATTTCCTTTATACTTCTTCTCTCAGTTTTTCCCCTTACCATGTGATACTGCATTTTCCTTGGAATGACTCAGATAAAGCCAGTCTTGAAATCCTGCTGTCATCCATAAAGTGAAATTTTAATTTGTAAGAATATTTTGCTGGGGGAAAGACTCACTTTAAGGAGTGGCTTTTTTTCTTTCTTTGGTTATTCCATACATTGGGTGGGAATTGTCTATGATTTTTTTAATTCATAAATTCTAAAACTGTGTATTTATTATGTAGATGAGCTGGTGAAGGTCTATTCATCATATCTGTGGTCGAAAATGTAGAAAAGACATCCTGGGGAGACATCAGAAATTGATAAAGACATGATTGGCTATTTGGGACTTAATTTTTTCTAATTCAAAATATATTCGCTATAGAATATTTTATTTACACTTAAATTACTTATGTTTCTTGCAGTGCTCTCCTTGTATGTTTCGTTTCTTCTTTTTTTTTTTTTTTTTTTTTTTTTTGCTTTTTGGAGACAGGGTCTCGCTTTGTAGTTCAGGCTGGCCCTGAGCTCACTATGGTGCCCAGGCAAGCCGCCGCGAACTCAGCAATCTCCTGTCTCTGCCTCCCGAGTGCTGGGATTACAGGCGTGAGCCACCACGCCCAGCATTCTATGTGATAACCAGGGATCGAACTCAGGTCCTTGCGCTTGCGAGGCAGGCGCCGGAACCACTGAGCTAACC